>BMAO01028051.1:0-93349 GCA_019973975.1 Trichonephila clavata
CTGATAAGAAATGAATTAATTATTTTTCAAATGCGCATCAATGAGATTGACATTATATATGCAATAATAAATCATTTTAAGAAATAATTGTGCAATTCATGCAACAATTCTAGTTTGTGAATTATTTACTGGAAGATCAAATGGATTTGGTCAAGATTTAAAAGTTGTGCATGCTTTTTATATTATTATGAATGAAATTAAAACTTCAAAACGGATTCTCCCAAAGCCCAAATACAAAATCTCATTTTGATAACTCAGATAATTAAAAATCTAATTCGCAAGAATAGAAAAACTCTCCCATTTTTATATATTTGTTTTTGGTGGTATATATATATCCCATGTGTGCGAGATTCAACACTTTTATTATTAAAATATTTTAAGATTTTATTTAAACAAATGCACATATACAGTTCTTAGATTTTGATGTGTTTTACCTTTAAATTTTTATTTGATTTTGCTTTTATTCGTGTACAATTTTTAACATGCGAAGGCTTTTAAAATCATGGAAATAAAAAATAAAGGTATAAACATCTTTTGTGCATGTTGTGCATTAGCTCCGAGCATGGAATTAGCTCTGAAGTGTGTGAATTTATTTTTTGTTATAATTATTAAATAACGTTTTATGAAATATTGATCTTTCATTCGTTTTTTTCTCTAAATTCATTATGGCAGTATACTGTTTAATTGTTCTACATTTGTGCAATTTTTTATGGTAAGTAGTTTTAAGTAAGCTAATTAACATTTCATAAAAGTTTCAGACTTTTCGATGAATATTATATCATTCTATTCATGGAATGAAAACTTCAAACTCATATTTCTCCATGTTGAATTTTTGTACATATACTGTTATTCAAAACCCTAAGGCTTTTTTGATAAGTGAAGTATGGTTTTGAAGTTTTGTATAGATGTTTTGAAATGTATGTTTTGTAAAACTGTGCATGGAACATGTAGAAGCTAACATGTAAGCTCTAACATGTTTAGTACTTTTTCTAAAAAAATTCAAAATCAAAATTAATGTTTTTTTCGGAATTTTTGGAAGTTTAACTATAAAAAAATCAATAAAAAATTAAAGAGCAGCAGCAGAAAAAAACCCATGCACAGTTTTATGTAGTATATCATAAAGTACTGGGAAAAAATGTTTTAAAGAAAAGAGACATATTTAAAAAAGCCTTAGGAATTTAAAAAATGCTTAAAAAAGCTAAAAAAAAATTAAATTTTACAAACATTTTGCAACAAATTAAATTAATTGTTACGGTCTCGGACACGTGACAAAGTATCACGAGTTCAAACCCTAGTTCAGGGGTAGACAAACCGCGGCAAGCGAGCCACGATGTGGCACGTTGGAGTTGTAGCAGTGGCACACAAAGACTTAATGAAAAATTAAAAGGTATGAAAAGAGATAACAATTTACTTTACAATTTTATTGAACTGACAAAAAAAGCCTCAGGCAAAAAAACCATTCAAAATTTATTGAAATACATTTAATTTATTACAATTGAAATTTATTGTGTAGAGAATCTTCATTTAATACTGTGTGAGCTTGCTTTTCAAGCTTTTTTCATTCGCGAGAGCGTGGAATTTGAGGAAATCTGTTTAAACACTTTTCAGCACTTTTACGAATTGAGTTCTAGGGGAATTCCAACTGCATTACTTGGCATATGCGGCCATACACCGTACTGCAATAATGGATACTTTATACAGCTATGATTTTATTATTTTGATGACCACTTATATATGTCGGCCGCGGCAGTCGAGTGGTTATGGTCATGAACTCGAGGATGTCGTTGTTGAGTTGCGAGTTCTTTAGTGCCACTGAAGATCTGTAGTATAAAGGAGTTTATGTACAGGGTGGCCATATTAAACTGCAAGTGTTCAAGGGGTGCTGGAGAGAAAGCCATTAGGGATACTACAGTGAAATTTGGTATCTACTCGTTTCAGAACATGCGCAAGTCAAATATGCAAGGAAAAAAAGTCGCCAATTTCCCTCTATAGATGACCCTGTTACGTGTTTCAATGCTTATTGACAGCATACATGCAAATTTTGAACCCGTTGAACAGTATGAAAACAAGACCACATTGAGCAATGGTCAATCATGACTCTGAATAAGAAGAAACGGGCATTGTTAGGGAAGATATTCTATCAGAATAGTAGCAATTATTCAACTATTCTGAAAGAATACTGGCGTATGAAACGACTAAAAAGAGATTTAATGAGTTGCCAATGGATTGAAAAATATGATTTCTTAATTTGAAGAAACAGGAGAATTAGGCGTTATTCCAAGCACAAGAGGGTGGCGCACGTCCCGTAAACCCGAAAAGAGTGTAACGAATCGATGACGCCATTGCTACTATGAGTAGCAGTTCAGGAGCCAGTATGCTACAACAAGTGAGCCCAAGAAGTGAGGCTCCGACATTATCTCATTCAGGTCAACTGTGCATAAAGTGTTGTGCCACATATTTTGGTGTTATCCGTATAAAATTAAAATGCTCCGAGCATGTGGTTGCCTCTGGTAGTTCGCATATTGAACACACCATAAGATAATTTCCCTGAATAAATAATGGTATAATGGTTTTTCAAAGGGTCTTTATGGATAGTTTACTTTGTGATCTTAGTTTGCGTTGATTTTTAATTACATCATTTTGTAAAAATTTAATTCCTGAAGGGAATTGTATAGATTTTTGATAGAATGTAAGTGATGTTTTATATTGTTTATATGCCTCTTAGAATGTCATTATGATCTGTCAATCAGCTTTGGATATCGTATATGCCACCGGCGAGCGTTGAAATACGGTACAGCATCATACATCGGGTGAAAATGGCATTTTCCCCCTTTAGGATATTTGATTTGCGCATGTTCTGAAACGTGTAGAGGCCAAATTTCACTGGAATATTCTCAGTGTTTTCTCTCCAGCACCCCTGGAACACTTGCAGCTTATATATGGCCACCCTGTACATTAGAATAACGTGGTATGGAAGTTAAGAGAAACTTGCCTGCTCAGGTGTCTTTCCCATCAATTGATAATGGCTTAAAGTTACTAGGCGCGTTGTCAATATTCATCGTTTTGCTTCAGAATGCGATGTTAAGTAAAATTAAATGAAAGAGTAATTTCGATCCAACATAGTGCGTCAGCGCCAAAATGCAGCGTTCTCATTGGAGGAGAGCGCAATAGGCGCACCTTGCTGATGTTGGAAAACACTACATCCTCTTAGAATTAAGGGTGGGGGGCATATCAAGTATTTTATGATTACTGATTTATTGAACTGAGTTTAAAGTCCCCTCATGACGGGGTGGGGAAATACGGAACGTATGACACTAGATCAAATGTCGACCTCGGGATATATTCAGAAGCAAGACTGCATAATTTATTGCTTGTTGTTACTCTAAAATACTTTAAAAAAACTAAAAAATATGCTTTATAGTTAATCGAACTAAAAAGTAAAAAATAATTTTAAATATAAGAATAAAATTATTAACGAGAAAATTAATGCCATTGTGTGTGTGTTGCAAATACACTCTGCACATTGTTTTACACTAACTCTGCATTTCGGAACAGAACTAGTAAGAAATTTTAACAATTGATATCGAGCAACCTATGCTTTTACCAAAATTACATTAATTTTCTCGTTAATCATTTTATTCTTATATTAAGAATTATTTTTTACTTTTGATTTCGATTAACTAGAAGAGCGTGTTTTTTTTATAGTTTTTTATAAAGTATAATTTATATATTTTTCCTCTTTCAGTTTGATCTACAATAAGAGCGTGTTTTATTAAAATTTTTTATACTATTTATTCATTTACCAATTAATATTTTTTGTTTGTTGTATTTGTATTAATCATGATCGTTTTTGCTTTAGGGTTGTAACTTATTCTTTAACTCAACAAATCTTGAATTGGTCACCAAATCTGGAAATGTGAAATTGTTAGTCCTGATGATCCTGATAACGACAATGGAACAATCTATTAAATTATTGTATTGTCATTAATCCTTGAGAAGTGTGCATATTTTTGAATTAATCTGAACTCTTAAAGTGGATAATAATCAAGTTCAAAGATTCCTTTACTTACAGGTGAAGCTTATAAAAGAGTGTTAAAAAGACGTGTATTCAAATCAAAACCAATCACTTATACTCCTAAACATGACTCAAAATGGTGAGAAGGAGAGGAGATTAACAGTTAGCAAAAATGATAAGTAAAATTATAATTCTTAAAAACAGAATAAGCATGAAAAGTTTTATTTATTTAGGTTATTTTAATAAATATAAACTAAAAAAAATTATATCTTCTATAAATGTAAACGTAAAAGAATATTACATACGTGAAAAACAGTTCCACAGAAAAATTAGAAGTTTTAATAGAAAAAGTTAGTTTAAATTTGAAATATTTACACATAGAGGTGTAAAATAAATTCACTCAATGTATAATATCTTTCAATTTAACAAAAAAAAGATTCATAATATAGCGGATTAAAATTTTTTTTTCTCGTTTAAAGTCGCAATTATGCAGTACAGTTTTATGACCCACCAATGGATAATGAGTCCTCTACGTCAAGCTAGCACGCATTTTGTATGAGTTTGTTTATTATTATTTGTATTACATAAAATATGCACAATTGTTGCAACTCTTCGGTAGCAAGGGAAGTTTGGAGCACCGAATGAATTGAGGGAGCAGTCAAATTTAATCCTTAGCCTAAATTCCTAAGACAAACAATTATGAACTTAATTGCTCATAACCCAATGTAACTGCACTTGTCAGATCACACTCGGGTGTACTGGATATCCCAGACAAAAGGTTATTTTCAAGAACTCCAAAGACTTCCGATAGTAATTTCGCTTATCTGACTTTAATAGTAGCCTAACGACTAACTCTTACACACACTTTGCTGGAGTTTAAATGTTATTATTGTTTTCGTGCATTAAATACTGAGATATATACAAAGGAAGAGATAGATGAACAGAAACATACAATACAAACATATTAGACATAAATACAAACGATGATCTCAGCATAGAACAGAAGATGAGCGCTGCTTTCCATTCGAGACTGGAATCCATCTTAGGTGAAAGTCCGACTTTTTATCTCAAAGATACATTCAAGCTATATTCGGTATTCGAAGTCGATGCTACTCGATTCCATGCCGAGTGTCATGACCATCATACTGTGAGAGGTGTCTAGAACTTAAACAACCCTCAAGCTAAAATTATTCATTGTTTCTCAACGGGAAGCGAATTTTTAAAAGTTACAGTTACGAAATATTTTTCCTCAGAGGACTAATAAAAACATGGATTAGACTCGGGCGCGCGCGCGCGCACACAATGCCTATTTTAATAATTAGTGCAGTACTTACGTGTACCGAGGCCTGATAGAAATTATGAATTTTTCATTAAAAATATCCTTTAAACCAGTATGTTACCGTTTTCTACTTCTGATTTATTCAACGAACGCAACTTTAGAAATTAAAGTACTTATTGATGTATTGAGGCTTTTTTCTTGCAGAATATTAATTCAGGGTTGGGAATTCACAATCTAAAATCTACCCTATGCCTTCAAAAAAAATAGTCATTGTTAAACATGTCTACTCTCCTGTCTCCTTCTTCTCTTTCCCTTTTCCTCTTCCTTTTCGTCTCCTTTCTCTGTCCATCCTCAGTCTTTCTCTCTCCCCCCTCCATCAATATATATATATATATATATATATATATATATATATATAATACAAAAATATATACAAAATAGTTATAAACCTAATATATATAGTCATGATAGTATAAAGTCATATATATATATATATATATATATATATATATACCTTGTCAAAAATGTGTCAAAAATCATGAAAAATGTTTCACACTGATTTCCCTTGAGATACCAGACAAAACCTTTCTTTGATGCCTAAGGTATTTCAAGTCTCAATGCAAGTTTACAATAGCAACTGCATTTTAGAAATGTCAGAAAGAGCGAATTTATCATTTTCTGTTTCAACCGTCAATTCGGAGACACGAGATAAAAAGCGAGTGATGTTTTTAAAGTTTTCATTTTGAAAAATTCAGGTTCTATCAAGAAAACATTTTAAAATTTAGAAAGAAAATTTTTGATATCAGATTTTGGTCCAGATAACAATAGTTGAATACCAGAAATATCATCCATAGATAAAATTTGAAATAGGAATAAATATGTATATGGAACGAAATATAAGCCCGGAATTACAGTTGTCATTATTTGAAAAAAATAAAATATCACATTTTCTAGTGACAGCTTGTCGTATATATATTAACTTTCTGTAAAACATTTTGTATAGTAGCTACAAACTTTCTCCTTGCAAACCCGATACAATCTCTCAAATTTTCTCATTAACTTACCAACTGGTAAAAAGAATCAATAAAAAATATTCATTATAAATCTCAAAATTTTTATGTTGCATCAAGCTTAAAGTATGGTATTCGATCGCAATTAGCAAAAAAGCTAAGAAATATATTTTTTTACCTAAAAGCTAAAATTTTTTGGTTAAACATATACATAAGCCATACGTTTAATTTAAAGCGACTTTTCCTTTGAAAAATATTGTTGGTTTTTTCAGTAATACCGATTATTTCCGTTCGTAAGCCGAGGTTTTTCAGAACTTTTTTTTAATGTTTAGAGTTATTGAAGTCGGCTTACATACATTTCAACTAATCCCGGAAAAAAAGTAGTTAATGGTAAAGGGTAGATTCTCTTAGCTATGTGCATGCTAGTTAAATACTTTAATTATTTGGCTGTTTTTGAATGTGTAAAACATTTATTCTCTAATAGAAAAAAAATCTCATAAATCCTTCATGTCAAGTGTCAGAATTCGAGTTTCCGGATAGCAAGTAAAATTCCCTTTGACACATTGCAACTTCGGAATGCATATGATCTTCATTTTAACAGTTTTTTCTTCAGGACATGAAACATATGTCGATGATTACATGCCGTATACAAGTCTCTATTCCCATCCATTTATCAAACAAAGCAAAATTCGCCGGAAACGTTACAACTTCAGATTTTGTGCAAGATAATAAAAGAATTTAAAGAAATGTACAATAACTTTTAATAGGGATATCGGATATACAAATTATGTCGTTGGCATTTATTATTTTGCGGTTAATTGATTGGAAAATACTCCCTCCGATTTACATTCTAGGCATAATGTTTGTTTTCATGGTGAAATGCTTGATAGTGCAGGAACAATTTTGTTTCAGTTTGACTTATATTTGGGTTTTCGAATCTTAGTTAACTTTTAGGAGGAAAAACATGCTCTTGTATTCTAAACGGGTCTGCTTATATTCAGAAATATACAGTTAAGAATTTTGTGTAAATAATTCATATCTGCATACCTAACAAGTTAATATTATTTTTTATCGCATTAATTTTACGATAAAAACTGTAGTATTCGCAAGCAACGCAGTCCCTTATAATACTAATGGCTAATTTTGGAAGTTGGAAGAATTTATTTCGAGAAGCATCCACAGGGTTACAAAGTCGCCAAATGTGAAAACCAAAAATAAGGCCATCTTGGCTATATCGACAAAATTTCGCCAAGTTTCTATTGAAATGGCATTGAAATGTAAGATATGTCCTTACTTCGAATATTATAAAGTAATATTAATTTGTTAGACATGCAGATTTGAATTATTTACACAAAATTCGTAACAATACGGTACATAGCATATTATTAAACAAACAAATAATTGTTAAAAATGAAACAACTTAGCTGATACTAAAATTTTTTACATTTGAGTTATCTTTAGATATGTTAATCAAAAATTCTGTCAAATCTGATTTGTTTTATAAAAGACAAACACTATCTTCAAACTACTTCCTGTTTCAATTACATTTTTGATATTTTCCTTGCGGCGTTGGAAACAAGACTAGAGCAAAATTCATCCATTTAGGAAGTACAGCTTCATAAAATTAGAATTATACCTTTCTATCTTATTAGGCTGAATATCGCAGTAAGATATCCAAGACTTTTCTCTCCTTATTCGGACATTCTATGAACATGTGCAAAATATACTGATAAAAGTAGTAGCAATGGAATAAAGAAACATAAAAATCAAATGTTTTATATACCATCGGTATGTGCTTGTAAGGGTTGGCCTTATTGTTAACTCGAGAACCCGTGTATTTAAACCATATATTACCAAGTGTGGTTCCTATATAACCTGGGTACATTTGTGATTCTTGAAGGGGTTCGTGTAAATTTAAAATAATTTGGGGGTGCATGGGCAGCCTTAAGGGGTTCACGAAAAATTTGATCTAAAGATTGATGACCCTTTTCAATTGTTATGAAAGATAGAACAAATTAGTCAAAAATTATAGAGTAAAATATTTAACATTTGCACATAAAATACAAGGACAAGCATCACTAGATAAAAACAAGGCCGGTCGCAAGTGCCGCGGTCTGTGAGATTTAAAAAGGAACGGAATTTCGCCACTACAAGCTGTAACCTGTATAAAGTATAATAGTAAAAGAGCTGGGAGATTTGAAATGAATGCAGTAATTTTTTTTTTAGTTTTTAGCAGAAGGGAGTATTATTCCTCGTATTATTAAAAAGATAAAACACTTTTGAATATATTTGATATATTTTATCCCTAAATTAATAACCAAAGTCTTATACTTTTGTTTGAAGTTCATTTACAAATGGGTCTTGTTATATAATGCTTATCAAAACTATTTTTTATTGCCATTTTTAGAGCATCGAATTTAAATTTATAATTCTTTTTTTTATTATGCTTTGACACAGTTATTTCACTTGTGGGGCTCATTGCCGAATTTTCGGTGTAATAAGTGGTTTTGGGTATAGTAAGTTTGAGAACCTGTGATTTAAAGGAATGTTTAAATCGATAATGCAGATTATTGGCCAGAAGAAAAAAGACTAATGAATTGATGAGCGATTTCGTTAAATTCATTTCTTTTTAGTCACTAACGCGAAAGACGTTTGTTTAAAAACTTATACAATATGAGAAATTCTATGAATACGACATTATCGTATCGCAACATTTCTCAAACTGTGGGGTGCGCCCTCCTAGGTGGCGTGATAAATCTACAAGGGCAAGCATATTGAAAAGTAAAAAACAAAAGATTATTTTAAAAAATTATTAGTTTACTGAAAGTCTACAAACAAAATACATTCTGACACAGTAAAAAGTAAAATACGCATTTACACTGATGTAATACACTTATAGATGAATCAGTACTGCACAATGTATTTTATAATTAATTTAACACAATACTAAGTTATGAACAAGTTTAATAATTACCAGTAACCAGATGGATTTATCATATATAAAATTATATACAAAACTTAAGTTTTATCTTGATAATTCGTATGGTTTATAATTAGTCCTTTAACTCCCGATTAAAAGTTACGCGATTCAATCCCCAATGCCACCGTTTTCCACGTAGGTAAGCGTATTCGAGTGGGGAATAAATAAGCAAATCCCCCCTGAAATAATTAAACCCTTCACAAACACTGTCAAATCGCTTTAATTGCATTCCAAAGCCTTCGGAATAAATTTATAGATAGCACTACACAGAAAAAATTGTACTGAAGATGTATATATACGTCTGGGCCAAAAAACGCTTTGACTGAGCTAAACGTTTACATACACCGGATGCAGTTAAATGGGTTTAGTCATATTGTAGTTTTAGAGCCAAAATAGTTATTGAATTCAATACATTATTACAGTGGTTTTCAAACTTTCAATATTTGCGACCCAAAATCAGTCATAATTTTCATCCCCCCCTACAATAATGCAATAACAATGTTTTTAATGCAATAATAATGTATTTTGACGCTAAAGCTAAAATGTGGCTTTTGTTGTAACCGGAACAGATTATCAAGATAACTTTGAATATATAACTTTTAAGCAATAGATATTTTAAGTAAGTTATATTTGAGTAATATGATAAGAGTATAGAGTAACTTTCCCTTTTTAATTTTTAAACTGAAACAGATTGCAAAATAATTTTTAATTTCTCAATCATCTATTTTTAAAGTCTAATCAACTATTTCCAACGTCTTATCTTTGTGAAGCCGGATTTTCTGCTGTGGTTACTTTGAAGACAAAATAAAGATCTCAGCAAAATATAGAAGAGTATCAATGTCTACACAAAACCTTTGTAACGTCGTGGAAATAAATTGAAGGTGTACGCTAAGCTAATTATTAAAGAATGCCTTATTACTGTGATCTAATCAAATGTTTATTTGACGACAACATTCAAAAGATCATTGGATAGAGAAAAAATATTCGTTACAAGTGTTCGTTTGATACAGCCAGCTATTTCTGTTTCATATTGGTGTCTGCCTAGGGATCCGCTCCTTGCTTCTTTTTCCAGTCACCCGTTGGGTACCGCCTCAGTAGTCTCTCGTCGGTATGGATCCGGAGGCTCACGCCTTGTGCTTCCTTCCTATATCCGTCCCTAACGTCTCGCAGGTCAATCGTCGGAGTCGATCGGGGTCTCTTCCTCCGTCCGCAGGGTTCAGTTACGGGAATCTCTTGTGGTAGTCTATCCGGAGTCCTCCTCTCTTTCCGAAGTCCACTCTTTTAAACTCTAGGGTCGGGTTCACTCCACGCCCCTCATCAATCCCCATTGGCCGACCTCAGGGTTTTGCACCCGGCACCAACGGTCTTGCACATCATCCATTCGTGCAGAGATGACAAAAGTCCGGTCCCTCTCAAAGGTTCCCGGCGACAAGGGCCCGGCTGACATCTGGCACTTCAAACACCTCGCCGCCGCCTGCAGAGGCGCCAGCATTCAAGACATACAATCACTGCCCATGAATAGAAAATAATGCAGAGATGCCCGGCCCATAGTGTCCGCCAGTCACACCGTCACCGACGGTCCAGCTGTCTGATACAACACAATACCACCAAAGCCACGTGTTCCCCGGCTGTGGATACGTTTATGAATAGAGGCGCTTTCTCCATTGTGACGACGTCACATCTTCCTTTAAAAAACAAACTGCTGTTCAAGGCAAGATCATTAGAGTCACCAATTAGTATTAAACTTGTTCTTAATTTAGTATTGATAAATTAATTTTCAAATGTATTATTCAGTACTGATACATTTACCAGCATATTATATTACTGTAAATGTGAATTTTATTTTTTATGATGAGTCAGAATTTATTTTGTTTTGCTTTCGCTTAGTAAATTAGTATATTTTTTAAATCTTTTCTTTTCGACTTTTCCATATGCTCGCGCCCTACACTTAGGGTTATCACGCCCCCAAGGAGGGCACGCCTTACACTTTGAGGTAGCTCTGCATTATTATTATATGGAGGGGAGAGGACGCAATGAAAATTACGGTTGTATATTGGGTAGCAAATATTGAAAGTTTGAAAAACATTGTCACGTCAAGAAATTTTGACACTGAAAATGTTCCGTTTTGAAGCAAAACACACGTTAAAGTGAATTAAAAAGGCATTGACATAATATCACATTAATAAATCTTAAAGTAGTCTGTACTTGCTTCAGTACTACATGTACTAAGTTGTAAGTGATATAAAAGAAGAAAATTAAAATGATCAGGGAACTTTCCAACTCTTCATATGAAAAATAAGCAATAATCTTGCATATTTGCGAATAAGCACATTTTTGGGGAATCCCTCTGGTGCTTGTTTCCGTGTTTCAAGTATTCAATTTATGATCTCGAAGTGTTCGAGGGATTTTTATTCTCTCAAATGGAATGTACTGTTTTTGCTAAACGGGTGGCAAATATCCCAGAAATTCTGATGATATTTCACAAAAAGCATCTTCCATTTTAACCCTCTGCCAATTAATACCTACTTTTTCTTTCTTCCATAACTTTACTTCTATATCATGCATAAATATTTGTAACGGTTATTTACGTGGAATACACCTTCTTACTAGACTTTTAACAAGGAGGAAGCGCAACATAGATAAATATTATTCTTTTCACTTAGAGAACTTTAACCAATTTCTTTAATAAGGTCCTTATTTTGCGTAATAATTGAAATCTATTTTGATTGTGTGTGTGTGTACATATTTCGTTCTTAATTCTACTCTCTGTAAGTATTTTTATTGATCGCTTGTTAACATCGCCATATGAATCCACATGAGAACTATTGGCAGCAGACCTCACAACTTACAACTTTGGTCATGTTACGAGGAGGACCCTCTCAGCTGGCTTTCCAATCTCTAAATTTCTAATTTTCAATAAGAGAGAATAAGAGATTGAACATGCTTCAGCGCACGAAGCTGTGTGGAATCTTTATTGGAATCGAAGAATTTACATAATCGTTGTCAGCACTCATGATTAAAGAAACCCTAATCCTCAGATTTCCTGTTTTTTAACTGACACTTATTTTCTCCAGTGTTCTAAATTTGATATTTATTTTATTTGTACTTTTCTTGTTTGTTTCCTCTTCGGTTAAACTATGAGTAATATCAAATATAAAGAATTTAATATTTTACACTTTTTTAACATTCTGTTCTTGAAAATAGCTTTCAATGTACAGCGGCCGTCTTTAAAATCTAAGAAATTTAATAATGGTTGGTTTAGGTTGCGGCGAAGTGAATTTAAGGTGCTCTTGTCACGCAACCAATAACTGCCCATACAATCACACCAGATGCAGGGACCTTAAAAAGATATCGAATGCAAGTAGGCTACCTACGTTTTCTTTGCTGCCTTTAGACATTGATACATCCATTATGATGCAGTACCCAGAATCATAACTCGTCTGTAAAGACAACATCGTATCATTCTTGTACCCCGTGTTGGCGCCATGCGTACCATTGTCATCACCTTTGTCTACGCTGCAGTATCCAGGAAAGCTGCAATAATGGTAGCAGTTGAGTCCATGCTGTTTCAGGAATCTTTGCACTATCCGTGTAGATATTTGTGCTGCAAACAAACCCATTTCCTCCGTCATGTCGCTGTGCGATCTTTCCTTTTGAGTGTTACTGGTGGAAGGCCACTGAATCCTGCATGACATTCAATGCGACCTTTCACAACACATCGGTTTTCTATTCACATGGAAGTCATTGGATTCCGATAAATGGTAGTAGCAATACAGTGGAATGAAAATCGACATTCTTCATAGGCCACGATCCTGTGGCTTTAGAGTTCCAGTATGATCTGTTAACAATTTTGCTTCTTATACGAGGCATAACATGATCTTCTGACAATCAAGTAGCATTCAAATTAACAAGAAATATTAAAAAAACTAAGCCAATTCTTACTTAGGTCAACAAAGAAACATTTTATTTTAGTTACTTTTTATTAAATGATTATAATTAATAAAAATATGTATAAACATATGACAGAATCGCAATATTAAGTGGCAAAATAGAACGCGAATTTCTCCTTGCAATAATCAATGTATACTGTCAACCTCTATTGCCTTCAATCGGAACAAACTTAATTTTTTGCTCGTATATAAAACTATAATTAATAAATTAAATTAAATTAATGAATCAACATTTGAAATAAAACTGTATTAACAACAAGTTTCACCCACTAAAAGTTTAAAACTATGTATTTAAATTTGAGTGGATGAATAAAAAGTATTTTATTAACGATTGAAAATTTGAACAAGATAAATACAGGTATATATATATATATAGAGAGAGAGAGAGAGAGTGAACTAATAGTAGGAATTGAAAAAAACTCTGCGTAAATTGAATTTTTACAATGTTTATGATGACGATTCTCCTTTATGCATCTCTTGATTATGCTTAGATGCTGATCATTATGCTTATTCAGCATCTTCTTTCTTTTAGAATGTGACATTTCTGCTTCCTTACTTCATGGTGTAGCATTTTTAGTGGTCAGTAGTGTGTGCTTACAAACCCATAAACAAAAATTACTAAAGTATGTGTATTACGGTTTAAAATAATGGTGTGCAAGAGAAAGAAATTATATGATCATGCATCTGTGATTGAATAAATCTGAAGTCATTATTTATTTTACTAAGTACACGTCTGAAAAGTTCTTGGTTATTATCCAAAGGTTTTTTTTTAAAAAACAAAACTACAATGCCAATTAAACAGAACTGCCAAAAAAAAAAAACAACTTAACTTTTAATTGGCACCCACTTTCTGAATACTTCTAAACTTACAATTACTTCCATGCTTGAGAAATCCCGTTTTAATAAAGTTATAGCATGAAGAAACTGAAAAAAATAAATAAATTAAATGTAATAAAAAAAAATTAACTTTGAAGAGAAAATTGCCTGAATTACAAATGGGAAACCAAGTTAGGTTACACTATGCTAAAAAAAAATTGTCTGAAGCAGATTTGCTTGAGGCATTAATTATAAGATAATACAAATTTAATGGAACAAATATTTACTTGGAAAGTTCTTATTTAAATTAATGCTTTACTGTGTAATGAATTAAACATGGGCATAAAAGAAGTGTTATTATGGCTTTGATTTTAAGATTACGAATAGGGGAAGTGAAATGTATTACGAGATATTATATATACTTAATTAGATCAGAGACAAAGCATCAATAGCCTTACAGGCCTACTCAACCTGATGACATATAACTGAGGAAGATACCATATCTCATTTTCTAGTATTATTTTTAGTGTTTTTTAAATCCACTCACCAAAAAGAGTGGACACCAAAGAGTCACCAAAAAAAGATTTCGTGTTACGGACTCGTGGCAGGAGTGTTATGGGTTTAAGTACTGGTGTCACTAAAAATATCATTCAGAGAGAGTCCGATGCACGTTATATCCGTTAAGGTTCAGTGCCCTCTCGTTGGTGTGGTGCTATAATTAGGAGAAGGGTTGCCAACTCAGGTGTCGTACTGGCCACTTGAATATGATTCAAAATTACGAGGTTAGTCGCCATTAGCCCTCGTGTTGATTTATAGTACGACGTTAATAAAATTCAAACTCATTAATTAGAGTTTAGAGCATTCTTTTTGCTTCATGAACTTCCTCGTTCGAGTAATTTTGAACTACTGATAAAATGGCAAAACTGAAACTTAAACAAGCAACCAACTCACACTCTCTACATCCATGCCAACTGGAGGACTTTAAGCACATTACAGATTTAGAATGCCTCAGCTCCTATACTTTTTGTCAGAGCAGTGATATTTGCGTTGCATATTCATGTTTTGAATATAAAAGAAATTAACGTCTAAGAGAAATATTTAGCTGAGAAAATTTAATAGCATATTTTGTAAGCATAACTACATAATGTACATGTTTATATAAGAAGTATATCCTAATGTGTGTGGGTTTTAGTACAGAACAAATTATTTCTTTCTCTAATTTAGTATCTTCTGATGTAAAATTTTTTGTCTTTAGTATTAAGGATTCGGACAACCATTTCGACTGAAACAGCGTCCAAGGGAGTTTGATGTCGTTATAGTTATTACATTAACACAGAGTTTCTCAAACTGTGATGTGCATCCCCCCTGGGGGGGTAACCTTACGTGGAGGAACGAATATATCGAAATGTCAAAATAAATGATTATTTAATATATATATATATATAATATTTTACTGGAAGAAAGCGAAACACACAGAATAAATTTTGACATTATAAAAACAAAATACACATTTACTCTGATATAATAATAACTTATAATATTTCAGTACTACACAATGTATTGGACAATTACTTTATCAATACTAAATTAAGATTATGTTTAATGTTAACTAGAGACTCCCATGGGCTTGCAGAGCAGTTTTTCAAAGCAAAAGTTTAAAATATATAATGATACACTAAGGTCTTTTTCAATATTTATCTGATATATTTATTTTGTCTTCAAAATAACCACCGTAAAAATACGGTTTCTCTAAAGTAGGATGTTGGTTGGTTGATTGAATATTTACGTCGTACTGTTCTAATACTCAAGAACTTTTGACTAAGAGCCTCGTACTTTTAAACCATGGTAAAGAGAAAATAGGCTTATTTATGCCTTCCCAATACACCGAATATGCATCCGAATGTGAAACACTGTGGCAAGTAACTTTTAATTGGAAGTTAAGGTGTTATTACTTAACGAAGCGTGTTCTAAAGGAAATGAGCTTTTAATGATTTATTAACTTCGTTAACTTTCAAGCAACGTCACAAGAGGGTTTTAAATATCAGTTCGATTTATTTGCCGCATCCCCATTAATCCATCCACAAGGTCTACTTTTATGAATATTTAAATATCTTTTTATATATTTCATTTAACTCAGTACCACTACATATATGTGTGGCTTTTTACCTACAGAAAATGACCCTTCAATTTTCGTACATTCCCCCAAGGTGTGTTTTTTCCAGAAATAAACAAAACTGTTGCTTCCAGGAAGAAAAAGCGACTTTCAGAAGTCGAGTAAAAGTGTTTCCTGCCCATTCGAGAAATGCCATTTACCTGAAAGCACCTGAGGGTAACCTTTTAAACCTCTCCCAAACATATACTCCCACGGAATTCCTTTTTCCCCTGTAGGTAATTCCAACGAAGAAATCTGACATGTCTTTGAGAAGACAGGACATAAAACGCATCTTAAATGGATGACACAGAGAGGGAGAAAAGTACCTACATACTTTTCGCAAATAGTTTCGTTCCAGTCACCCTCGGGGATAATGGGTTACTTAGTTCCAAGTAATAAAAGTGATATCATATTCTTAATCTCAATTAAGATTTATTACATTTAAAGAGCTCAGAGGTATCATAGTGCGTCTTCTTATTTCGGTCGAGGGAATTTTTTAGGGATAATTTTGTATCTCTTCATTGGTTTAAGTACCCATACGAGATTTCTGGAAATGAGTTTCTGAATTTAAGTCATCGGCTTCGATAAAGTTATGAATAAAAAGAAACTACTAAAGATGATATTTAGGGCGTAAAGAGATTTCAGGTCAATATTTCATATCACATAATATATATATGTAATAATTCATTTAAATTTTAACTCCAGGGACATTCTTCATCATCTTTCAAAATGAATTCTTTACATGCATAACTGAGATTATCGGGAAATTTTTAATATACATTTCGTAATTACCGTAAAGTCCGGCGAATTACGCGCACTTTTAACACTCAAAAAATAAGACTGAAATTTAAGTGCGCGCGTTTTACGCCAGGTATAAAAATGATAGCTTTAAAATAACAAAAGAGATGAGCATAAAAAATTTACTTCGACACCCATTAAAAAACCTTATTTAAAAGAAATGATATGCCTTATGATCTAGTTCTAGAAGTATACTATTTTAAAAAATTGTGGAATATAATACCTCATAAAATGAATTCAAAACATTAGAGAATTGTAAAACAACATTTCAGAGGTTTTCGTAAGAAAAATAAAGGAGGGGGGGGGTGCGTTATACGGCGAATGTTCCTAAAAATTAAAAAATGCTCTGGTGCGTGTAATACGGTGAATGTTCCTAAAAATTAAAAAATGCACTGGTGCGTGTAATCCGGTGGATTTTACGGTAAATGCAATAAAGGAATATGTGTGTATTGAATTCTTGATTCTGCTCAAAACGTTAAACTTAAATAGACACAAGAAAAAGGCTTTCTAATTGTCTGTAAAAAATATTTTTTTAAAAATTCTATGTATATAAAGGAGAAAAGTGACCAACTCATTCAACTATCCCGATATCTCCGGAGCTATTAGACCTAAGGACTTGAAACTTCGTAGACACGTTTCTTTTAATGGAGTAGAGATCCACTGCAAAAATTCACTTAAAATGTATTGCTAATCTATATATATAAATGAGAAAAGCGACTCACTCACTCACTGACTGACAAATCACGATATCACCAGAACTATTAAACCTACTGGCTTGTAATTTAGTAGGCATGTTCCTTTCATAGAGTAGAGATCATCTAAGAACGGATTTTGCGAAATTTGAACCACAAGGGGCATTAAGGGGCGTTAAAAATAATTGTTTCCATTTTTAAAATCCTCAACGTACAGTCTTGAAATTGGGTAAGCAGATTCCTTTCATAGAGTAGAGAACCGCTACAAAATGAGTTTGGTGAAAATTGAACCCCAAGTGGCGTTACGGGGGCTTAGGGGGCGTTATAGATAATTATTTCCATTTTTAAGCTAATAGACGTACAGTCTTTATATTTGATAAATAGATTCCTTTCATAGAGTAGAGATCAGCTACAAGATGGTTTGGGGAAAATAGCCCCCCAAGTGGCGTTGCGAGGAATTCAGGTGCGAAAAGAGATAAATATTTTCGTTTTGAAACTACTTCACCTACCTCCTTGAAAATTGGTAGGCAAGTTTCTTTCATGACGTAAATATCTGCTACAAAATTTTTTGGGGGAAAATTTATCCCAAGGGGTGACATAAATAATTATTCCGATTTCTTAACTATTAGACGCACAGTCTTGAAATTTGGTAAGCAGATTCCTCTCATACGCTACAAAATGGGTTTCGTGAAAATCGACCCCCAAGTGGCGTTGCGGGGGCTCAAGGGGGGTGTAGATAATTATTCCCATTTTTAAACTACTGGACGTGCAATCTTGAAATATGATAATCAGAATCCTTTCATGGATTAAATTCTTAATGATAGGATTTAGATTTTAATAGTTTATGTATATATATATATATAAGCAGTATATATTTATAAAACATCATGAAATACCCAGCGAAGCGGGTGGGTAAGGGCTAGTAAGTCTATAAACAAGGAAAATTGCCAGCTTTCAGCTCAGTCATTGCCTTATGAAATTAATTTAAGGGTAGTTCGTATCCCCTATACCGACAACGTTATAAGTTGAGCTTTATTACGTACCTTTTTCTCAAAAAACTGTTAAATATAAACACTTCAAATTGTGTCTGTGTTTTAATTATACTTTTATATTTATACTGAAGTGAGTCTTTTTTTAAATATGTTAAGTTTTTTATTTTCAAAAACATGCAACGTCAAGTATAACTATGAACTTTTTGAAAATTGTCATTTTGTGTTACGATATCTGGTCTCTAGACAAATACTTAAGGAATATCTCAAAAGTCTCACTTCAGTATATATAGATAGATATTATTATAAGAGGGAACAATTGCAAATACATTTATGCAGTAGATTCTGAGAAAAAGGTACACGAAGGTTTAAAATCATCATTTAAAAAAAAAATGCATTTTTAATGTAAAATGTCAATTTATTGCAAAAATTATGAATTTCAACATGTACTTGTCTCATTTTATTAAACATTAGTATCTTCTCAATATATTTTAAGTAGCAGGCATATCATAAGCTCGAGCCTGATGCTGCTGAAGATTCGCCGTGTAGGGGAGTCATACAAGTTAAATCCGTCGAGAGCTCAAACGTTCTCCCATTGGTGTGATGTGGTAATTAGGAGAGGGGGAGGGCCATCTCAGGTGTCATCTTCGCCACTTGACCATGGTTTAAAATTACGGAGTTAAAAGTTCTCGTGTAACTAAACAGTTCGGCGTTAATATTCACTTATTTACTTTTTCTTTTAGAGTTCCGTATTTACTTTCAAGTGCAAAAATATTTGAGATTTTTTTAGGTATCTGTGATTTAGATAGGCTTATTTTAGAAATAAGTTAAAATTCATTTTAGTGTATTTAAAAAAAAACTTTGAAGTTTCTTGCTGAATATTTTAAAGGTTTTCGCCTTATCTTTTTTTCTGTTGAATGTTTCTGGTTGCTCGACTCAATGGTCCACCGACCACAAACACTATGTGTGTGCCTCATGATACTCAACCTCAGTCAGATACGGTTAGAAATACGGCAAAAAAACATGAGGATTTCGAACTCCGAGTAACATTATTGACCTGTATCAATTTCTTTACGCTAAATCTTCGATAACAACATTTCAAAACGAGCCTTGAAAGAAAATTGTCTCGTTCCATTCTTACCATGTAACTCCCCTCCCACACATTCCCTCCCCGTCATTTACTTTGCTATGACCCGAAAAAACCTGAATAACAAATAGCCCGACTAAATAATGCTTAATAATCGAGACAAATAGTTCTTAAATACAAATAGGACACCATTATAATCCCATCAAAGGAAGGCGCAAATGAAAAGTGCCCACGCGGGATTACATCAGAATGACTACAGCTATAGCAGTGACGCCGAATAGGGATGTAAAGGGCGTTCAACAGTGAAACATGTTCGTAGCAGAGGAAATTGATCACCAGTAATGTTATGCCATACATGGATGTCTCCATATTGGAATAACGTGCGGCAACACGCTTTCTGATTGCGGAAGATGAACAATGTGGACATTTTACAGCGTTTGGTGGAAGTCTATGTCGAGCAAATGTGAAGAATTAGTATAAAAGCTTTCGTGAGGATGGCAAACGCTAACAGATCTCCATAATAATGCCAACCGTCACTTCTTCCTAGAAACCAAGACGATTTTAACGAAACTTGCTTGGAAAGAATTGGAGCACCCACCATACATTCCGGATTTGTCACCTTGAAACTTCCCCATTGTTAGGTCATTACAACATCATCACGATTCGTTTCGGTCGATTATGTGAAAGAAGCTGTGCAGGACATCTTCCAGAATTAACCCCTATCTTTCTACAGTGAAGGAATAGAGCCTCTGCCGAAACGGTGGGACCTGCTTTGTAAAGCCCATGGCGATTTATTTTTATTTACCATAAACTTATTATTTTTATTCAACTTGTCCACTTTTCATTTGGGCAAACATTTGATATAAAGATAAAAAAAAGGATGAAAATATTTTTACTCTTAATACAGCTGTTGCTATATTGAATACTTTAAATAGGAACTCAGCAAGAAATATTGGGACATTATTTAATCAATAATAAGAATGATAATTTTTATATAAATAATAAATTATTATCTTATTGGGTACAAAATGGTATTTTGGAATTAAAATAAATATAATTGAAAAAAAAATTGGGATACACAAAATTCTCTGTATCTAATTTGTCTTAATTTTATAAAATGGTATTTTTTTATAAAACTTTCATTCCACGAAATTTTTAAATATTTAGATCAAACTGCAAAAGTTTTTTTACCCTATGTTCAGGAAACACATTCCAAAAATGTCATTGATATCCTTGGGAAGCGAAAAGAAATTTCTTTCCTTTCTAAGATGAACCTAAAAGAAATATCTCACACATAGCAAAAATGACTCAGATAGGTGCAGATAACTTTCTGTACATGTTCTCCAAAAAAAATGAAGAAAGAAAGCTGGTTCATAATCTTATATTACTCTAATCCGTCGGAGATATATTTCTAAGAAAAATTGAGAGGAAACATTTGCTTTTATTACTCCTCATATATTTCAAGACTAATATCGTCCGTTTTTTGTTTGGGGTTCATTATTCTCCTACGTAACTTTTTCCGTTTATAGTTATACACACAACTAATGTACAAATTCAACTTTACTTAGAAACTAAAAGTATAATGAGAATACGCGCGCGCTTTATTGATGTTTTTTTAAAATTGTGTTAAGCTACATAAAAACTGAATTACGAATTATTTTATGAATAATTGACCCTTTATAAGAGTGGTTAAAGAATGTTGTACATAGCATATCACTCTCAATTAGTGTCGGACTTAACTAATAAAATAACAACTTTTAGGCAAAATTGAATTTGATTTATCAAGATACTCACCTTCAGGAGTGATACATTCAGTTCAGCGATCTTTTAATTTTTCAATAACTTTTTCGTAGAATGATTTGTTTTTTGCTCTCAAAATATGGCTTCAACTTCGGGAATCACTTCTTCATTTGAGTCAAATTTCTTTCCTTGAAGTATTATTTTTAGGTCAGGATGCAGCCAGTGGTAACTGGGGGGCAGATCTGGACTTTAAGGTGGGTGGGAATGTAACTAGAAGAGCAATTCGTTCAATTTGACCATCCTTTTCTTGGATTTGTGGCACAGAGCATTGTCTTGGCCAAACTGCACTTTTCTCTGAGGACACTTTTCCTTTATTTTTCATTCAGTTCTTCCAATAACATCATGTAATATTCACTACTAATAGTTTCTCTTTTATCAAGGTTGTTAATTAACAAAATTCCATGCGCATCCCAAAATATGGAGGGCATAACCTTGCAAGCTGATGCTTGAGTTTTTGGTCATTTTGGACAGTTTACACCAGCTGCTGTTCACTCAGCTGATGATTTTTTTTTGATTCAAGCGTGTAGTAATGGATCCATGTTTCATTTATTGTCACATGTATACGTAAAAAAAACCTCTTTATTGTGCTTAAACAACTCCAACCAGTGTTGTGAATCGATGATTCGTTGCTGTTTTTGATCGAATGTGAGCAAATGCGGCACCCACTTTGAATACAGCTTTCATATTGGCAAATTCTCATGTAAAATAGTGAATACGCAGGCTATTGATATTTTCAAATACTGTGCCACCTCACACAACTTCTATTTCCGATCACCTAAAACAATTTTACGGACTTTTTTGATGTTTTCCGCAACAACTGCAGAATTTGGGTAACCTGTGTGACCACGTGTGGAGAAGAGTCCGGATAACACTTATCCAGTCATTGATTTGCTTGGACAGTGTTTTCTTCCCATCATAAAGCATTGCTTAATTAACACACGGAATTGTTTTTATCCATGGTTTCTAAGCAAACAAAAGTTACTTCACTAAAACCACTATAACTTTTTAACTAAACAATATATAATGAAATTTTGTGATACATATCGTTTGCCAAGTTAGTACTACTAGGTTATGCTTCGAAAAATTAGAAGGTATCACCATTTATATATCAGGCCCGGGACGTATTCAGTGATGTTCTATGAATAAACTAGGTCTATTTGCTACATATAAAGTTAAATTAAGAAAGATTAATATGTGGAGCACAAATGTTTAGTTTTAATAAATTCATCACTACTCTCGATTAAAATATTCTTTCAGTTGGAGTAATATATGAGCCGCATAATGAAAAATCAGCCAAATTAAGCTGCGTTATTGTTTTGATAAAATGAACCAAAATACTAAAAAAATCTGCACCTTTAAATATTAAAATGTATGAGCGTAGAAAATTTACAGAAAAATGTTTGGATAAGTTAATTTGAAGCAAGAGTTTTAATTTTTTTTCCAATCGCTGATTCGTTTCAACAACTCAAAACGAAGTTTCAAAAGAAAACTTGTCTTGTTTTTTCAATAAATAATTGATACGTAATTTATATTGATAATGCAGTTTTAAAAATAATTAGATGGAATTAATGAAAAAAGGCACAGAAAAGATCTTTATTGTTTCTGATTTGAGACATATTGTCTAATTAACAAAAAAATTGCAATTTTAGACAAAGAAATTTAAAAGTTTGTATTAGCATTTAATGCATTTCCTGAGAAACTGTAGAAAAGACAACACCGTATCTCCTAATCTCCGCACCATGCTCAACTGAGACACTTGTGCCAGGTGACAGAATTTTGATGCATATAAGTCCCATAAAACAATGGATTTTTAGTAGAATGTTTCAAGCTTGAGTTTCGCGAAACTGCGGTTTAATTAAAACACCACTTACCATGAGCTCATTAACATTGTTTCTTGACTACTTTGAGCTCTTATTTAAAAGCACATTACTTTTTTTTGCAACAATAGCTAAGTAACAATAGTTAAATGTATCACTCAACAAAATAGTTTCATCTCAGACTATCTCATGTGTACCGATTCTCTTTCCTCCTTGGAATCTCTTAAGTGTATTTCTTCATTTAACAACATAATCGTCGAGATCCAAAAGCAACTTAAAAGCCTAAAAGATAAAAACATCTCAATAGATTTTGCATTTGTTCAAGAATACACGGGCGTTCTTGGAAATGAGCGGGCTGATTGGCTTTCAAGGGCTGCCGCCAAGCGCGAAATTGACATTTCCGTTAATATTCATAATTAATTTTACAAGAAGATTATGAAACAAAGAGTGGTGAAGTCTTAAAACCAAGAAATATATCCTTTCAAATTAAGGGAGCTTAACAAAAAAATTTTTTCTAACCATTAATAAGAACTCTCTTACATCACTTTTATTTACTATTACAAAATAACCCAATTTCTAACTGGTCGTGGCAACTTCAAAAGCTACTTGAACAAATTTAATTTATTTCCGTCCTCTTGTTTTTGATTGTAATATTGGTGACTAAAAAAAAAGGTAGAACATGTGCTACCTCTGTGTTTCATAAAGATCATAACGCTGGCTTTCAAGGGACTTAATATAAATTAGCCTTCGATTCTTCAGCAAATTTTTCAACCAGAAGTGCTTTTAAAAAATTCTGTAAATGTTTTGTAAATATTTGTAATCCTTCATAAACCTTTTCTTTGTAATTTGTGATTAATACTTACTTCTGTGAGCCCCGTGTGATATTTTGTGGAGAACGGGGATTTTATAATTGTAATAACTAAATAACGCAATAAAGTGTCTGGTTTCGGAAATGGTAGACATTTAACAGAATTATAGCAGTTTTGGGTTATGTACAATGAAAATCACTTAACACGAAACTAAGGAGGCTGAAATATGCGTTCGTGTTAAAGGATATTACAATACAAAAAAAAACAGTATATCAACAAAATTTAGTTTATTAGAATTTATTTATTTACATAGATGTATATGATGCATGTATTTAATAAAAGTCAATGAAACAAAAACATTAACAAGAACTTCAATAAATTTAAGTTCTTGTTAATTTTATTTTCTTGTTTTGTTTTTCAAATTTTTTGAAAAACAAAACATATTTTGAGTTTTTGGAAAATAATCTCATATTTTTTGCATTGTTTTTAAGCATTAAATTGTCAAAAAATTGTTTGATGTCACACATTTGTTATTCATTTCTCCATTAGAATGAGCGTCTGAATAATTGCGCATACTTTTTACGATGTTTCTCATTTTGGTTGACATGGAAACAGGAGCTGCTTTATTAATTTCATTTCCTTCTTCGGAATCTGCCTTAATGATATTTCTTCAGATATGAACAAACTCCAAAATGTCTTTGTCTGCCATAATCACGGCTGTTACATGCAATATCATCATCTATTTCATCGAATTATTCCGATGATACCGTAAGACAAAACAATCCGGCTGGCTTTTTCTGTATTATGTTCATTTTCTGGAGAGAAATCTTTCCGTGTAAAGCGAAATTCATTTCGTGTTAAGAGAAGAAGTGGCATAAAAATACATAGTTTGTGGGGCCCACTGTGTTATTCCGTGCTAACCGATATTTCGTCTTAAGCGTTTTCGTGTTAAACTTTTTTTACTGTACTTCCATAGATCCTTGTGTACCTCAGTACTTCCTTTGTTTACGATTCAGCACACTCAAACAAGCTTTGGTTACCTGTTTTATACCACGGAGAACGACGTTAAACGCCCTCTACTGGCTATACGTAATTCGCAATCATGCTGCATTTCGAATCATTTGCATATCTCCCCGACATGTACCTTCATGCCGCGTTTCGTTACGATCCCACAATTATTTCTTGGTGCGCTAATTTTTTTGTCCAGGAGTGTATATATATTTGAAAAATGTTTGGACTTATCTAGATATATTACAAGTTATTTTCAAAAATAGAATTTATAAAAACTGACATATTGTGAAGCTATTTTTGACAAAGTTAATAGAAGTACTAATTCAAGTGGCTAAAGTGTAAATTGAAGTCTACTTTGAGAGAAATCCTATCGGATTTACAATAGCTATTTTGTTTATTTGTCTTTTGGTAAAAGAGAGAAATTATTTTATAAGAACAGTGATAATGTTCTCTAAAATTCAATCATTGACTAATGTTATAATTTCCTTTCTGAAACCTTATCCATTTCGACAATTCACAATGCCATTAACGACTCAGTGAGTGTTCTATGAGATGAGAATAAACAGTTTGGATTTTAAAAAATTGTTATTATTTGGAACAGAGAGATCAAGAAATTATTTTTTAAACATCTTAATTTATTCTTAATTGCCTTCATTCTGTGTGAGCACATTAAGGCTAATAATCTGGTCTTTTCTTGCTTTCAAGAAGAGATTAAGTCATAATTTACCAAAAATATTCCCTTGTTTCTTGCTCATGTGTATGTGTTCAGAAAGGATATAGTACAATTTTTATCACCTTCGACTAATTATGCTGTTTATAATCGATTGTACACAAACAAGTAATCTAAGAAAATTTTTTTTATAGGTAATTGCCACTTTTGTCAACAAAGAAAACTTTCATTTTAGTTACTTTTTATTAGATAATTACAATTAATATAAATATGTATATATATATAACATATTCTCATTATCAAGTGGCAATTAATTTTAGTTAATTATCATTAAAGTATTATATTGTCATAAAAAACAATCGTGTAAATAAAATATCAGTTAAACTGAATGCTTTAAAAGGTGAGAAAAAAATATTAAGTTTGGACCCAAGTCACTAAAACTGAAGCCAACGTGGATGCCTGAAATTCTTTAAATAAGATTTTTTAGTAAATTAATTTTGTTAATTATAATTAAATTATCGCATTGTCAAACATAAGAATAGTATATAGAAAATTTTAGCTCAAATGAGCGCTTAAAAATGTAAGAAAAAAACTTTTAAAGTTTTGACAAAAATCGACAAAATGGTCGCTAAGTCGCCAAAAATGATGCCAACTTGGCGGTATTTGTAATTCTTTGTATAATTAATTTTAATCAATTAGTTTTTATTAATTATAGTTAAATTACTATATTGTCATCCAAAATAATCGTATTTATTAAATGTTAGCTCAATTGAGCGCTTTAAAATGTACTTTATTAACGATTGAAAATTTGAACAAGATATATATAAGAATATATGAACTATCATAAAAAAATAGTAAAAAAAATAGAAAAAAATAAAGAACTCTCTCTTAGTTCAATGCCCAATATTTAACAAAAGTTTTCTTCCCATTAAAAATAGCTTAAAGTTTATTATAATTCATTCTAGATTTAAGTTATATGTATATTTTCCATCTTTTTAGATTGAGTATAAATATGTATTGTAAAACCTATATCATATGCATTTCTCATTTCTAAAATAGAAAAACTTGTTAAAATTGAAGGAGGAAAGGTTTATAATTCAGTTTTTCAAAATTTCTCTAGGAAACCGATGTCTTAAAACCTGAAAAAATATGTTTTTATTATTTAGATAAAGGAATGAAGTGAAAAATTTATATAGAAATGTAATTAAACTACCAAAATATATACTTTGTTAAAAACATGGAAAAGCATGTTATAAGGAGTGAAGAAATTCGCATGAAGCTTTTAAGTTGGATGGAAGGGTTAATCCAAAAGTAATGCCCTTTTGTATTTTTAAGTAATTACAGCTTTCATCACATCGAAGTTAAATTCAGAAAATAAGATTAATAACTTAGTTGTTCCTAAAATACGAGTTTCCTCAACCATTCCACTTAACTGCAATTTAAAAGATTTCGGTGTGTTCAAGTTTTTCAAACAGAAATTTATAGTCGTTTTTAAAGAAAAGTTTCCACAGATGTTTGCTTCATATAAACTTTCGAAAGAATCAAACAAAAATTGAGCTTTCAGCTAATTCATTCCCAATGGAGAAAATACGCACGAATGAATTTCATTTTTCCTGTCTGAAAAGTTCGAAGAATCCCGTTTCGCATCGTAAAACTCGAAAAGTCTTAAAGTTAGTTTTATTACGGCTGTAGAAATCGCATGTACATCTGGAAATTGTAATTAGAGAAACAAATTTCTCCTAAAATTTCTTCGATGGCAGTAAGGTGAAATGAAGAGAAATAAATTCAAGCAATTTTTTTTTTAAAAAAAGTATATGTCAGGATTTTATATTCGATGAAATATTGCATGAATAATCGTATCTTTTATTAAATTACGCTTACAGCATTTACATCAATGGGTCATATTTTCTTATAAACTTACACTAAAACACAAGCAAATACATTTGTTTTTAAATATTTTGATCTTTCAAAAGTGCAAAAGAATTAGGAGAAAACTCACTCAGTCATCAGGATATCTCTAAATCTATTAGACCTAAGAACTTGAATTTTGAAAGGCATATTCCTCTCATAGAGTAGAGATCCGCTAAGAACGGATTTTGCAAAAATTGACAGTAGCGTTCTGAGGTCATAAGGGTCATTATAGATAAACGCTCCTGTCTTTTAGCTATTAGACCTACAAACTTGAATGTTCGTAGGAACATTGCTTTCATGGAGTAGATTTTCTTTAATAACGGGATTTGCAAAAATCAACCCTAAAGAGGAATTGTAAAGGTTTAAGTAGAATCATAATAGAAAAAAAGATTCATATTTTTGAACTGTAGGATTCACAAACCTGGAGTTTGGCAATCATGTTTCTTTCGATGAACAGAGATCTGCTGAAAACAGATTTCAAGGAATTCGTCTTCTATGGGTTTGGGTAGAGGAGTTACTGGGGCATATGGATAAAAAAAATTCCTATTTTTGAATTATTAAACCAACAGTAATAAAATTTGGTATGCATTTAATGTTTTTGTATTGAAATCCACTAAGGTTGGGTTTCATGGAATTCGACTCTCAAAGGGAGCTACGAGGCTTATCAGTAACAAATTTCTGTTTTTCGTTCGTTTAGGTTTTGACTTTAAATTTAGCATGGGTGTTTATTTTGTCTTCTTTCTCTTCTTAGCCAACGCCCACCCTTGGCTGTTGGGTCATTAGGTGACGCGCTGACTAGTAGAGATTGGCCTCCTTAAAAATGCTGTTTTTTGATCATTTTTACTGTGGCCTAGAGCAGAACAAGGCTTTAGGTGTTCTGCATTCATACTATGGTAGCCGCAAAGCTGACACTCTGGTAGTACATTGATGCATTGAAGGTGTTCGGCAAGATAATTGTGTCCTATCCTCATTCTAAGAGCTGCTACACTAACTGAAAAAGGTAGGGTGTGATCGAATATGGCCTCTAAAAAGGAGGCTCTCCCAATTCTTGCTCAAAGTGAGCCTCTGCAGCGACTGACAGTTAAATCTTTCAACTGCTGACTTTATCAGGGACTTTGCAGAATGGAGCGCGCAGGGCTATTTGGGCTGAAGGAGAACTGTGTCCCTTGCTTTGCCAGACTGTCAGCCATTTCGTTACCGCTGAAGTCAGCACGTATCAAAGGCTAACCTTGTACAAATCGCTTAGATTACGCAAGGGGCACCACGAGCAGGTGATCTGTATTCATTTATTTTGCTACAAAGAGATGTACTAAAAATGGGTTTTGCGGAAATCCAATTTAGGGGAAGGGATTACCGGAGCGTAAAAGTTAATTCAACTTCAATTTTAGAAATTCAGCTCCTGTTTGGTTTAAATCAAGAGGGGAGAGTTATGAGAATGCTTGTCAATTCATTTGAACAAGTAAACAGTATATATTCGTGCAGCAACACGAAATACCCAGTGAAAATGGCGGGTAACGTCTAGCTTATTATAATGGAGAAAAGAGACACCCTCATTCCCTCATCACGAGACCTCCGGAATCAATTGAACTGCAGTCTTGAAATTAGGCAGACACTTTACTTTTAATTAGATCATCTAAGATCGGGTTTTTCATAAATCCACTTCTAAGTGCGATTTTGGGGTGTTATAGACAGAAATTCGCGTTTCGAGCCCTTTTACTAAGAGGTTTAAAATTTGGTAAGACTGTTTCTTTTGTTGAGTAGAGATCCCCAAAGGAAAGCTTTTTTGGAAATTGACTCTCTAGAAAGATTTTAGGTGGGATAAAAATTTTTTTTATCGCTTTTGAATTATTAGATTTATAAAAGAGAAATTTTGAAAACATGTTTCTTCTGTTGAGTAGAGATTCAATAACGAGTTTTGATGAAATTGAGATTTTCAAAAGGGAGAGTTACGTGAATGTTTCTTTTTTTTTAAAAAAAAATATTATGAACTTGAAGTTTGGCAAACGTGTTCCTTTTTTTTGAAAAGTGATCCACTAAAAATGGGTTTAATGAAAATCAACTATCACAAGGGGGAAAGGGTGCTTGAGCGTTATCGCCAAACCATAAGACTTAGAGACTTTACATTAAACAAGCATATTTCTCCTCTTGAGAAGATATCCGCTAAGAGCATGTTTTGGAGAAAATCTACATCCAAGGCAGCTCTTGTGGGGTTTTACGCAGCTCTGTAGATAAAAAAATTGCCGTTTATGAACAATTAGACTTACAGACATAATTTGGCAAACACATTTGTTTTAATGAGAACTGATTAGATAAAAACACTGTTGAGGAAATCATCCCCGACGGAACGAGGAAACAGGGGTGTAAATGATAAATATACTTCTGCCTTAGAAATTCAAGACCTGTCTTTTTGAATCCTTGACGCAAGTGCTGTAAGAATATTTAATACTATGACTTAGATAACAATAACTTTAAAATAATGTGTGGTAAAAGAATGTACTCAACTTATAAACCTTCTGATGTTAAAATTATATAAATAAATGTAGTTCTTGCTAGCTACATTGCTGGCCACACAAAATGCAACACCCTGAAGGAAGCATGCAAATCATGTGACATTTACATCATGAGTTGACGACGATGAAATATGTAAATCATTAGCATTATAGCGAAGACACACATCACGGGTGACCATAGCACCACCCGCCACCGCTATATAAGGGGAGAACAGATTGGTAATTTTAAGCACGGCAATTGTTTTTTCGAGAGTTTTTTTTACGTAAGCTGTTTACCAATGCATCCTCGAAGGCAACGAGCGTCTTTTGACTAAGTTTCTGAATTTGACCGATGAATTATGGAAGCCTATAGGGATTGCGGATTATCCTTCTTAAAAACGGTCAACGTGTTAGACGAAACCAAACATCTGTGATGCAAAATTGTCATCACTGGAGGCAAGAGGAAACGATGGACCCACGAGGCCGGTTGAACGAACCTCTATGCACCACTGCCCGTGATCATATGCGGATTATTCTCAAGGCAAGGATGTGTAACGCAGCCACATCTCGAACTATAGCACAACAGATTCACTCTCTTACTCATCATTTGGTGACTGCGCGTACCATTCGACGCCGTTTGCAGAAGAGGGGAATGTCCACAGTGCGGTCATTTCCTCGTTTACCTTTATCTGAAAATCACGAGTGCTTGAACGGCGTGTATGGGCTACGAAATGGAACAACATTGTGTTAACTGATGAATTTTGCTTTTGCTTGCATCACCACGATGGTCGGATTCGAGTTTGGAGCCACAGTGGTGAGAAACTTCTGAAGTGTTACGTTATAAATTACCACACTTGTCTTACACCTAATATCATGGTTTTGGGGGGGGGTTATGGATTTAACTGTAGCACCCCTCAAGTACACATTGCGGATACATTGAACAGCCAGCACTAAAACTCTGAAGTTTTGGAGCCCGTCATCCTCCCATACATTCAGCTCTTCACATAGCCATATTTCAACAAGATAATGCTGGAACACACGTGGCACACATGCAATGTTTAAGAGTTTTATATCCATGAGATTGAGTTGCTTCCTTTGCCCGCTTCTTCTCTCGATCTACCGCCAATAGGAAACGTGTTTTCCATGCTTTCACAATGATTGTCTCAGGATACACCACCCGTTGCTACAAGGGATCCACTTTGGCAATAAGTAGAAGCCGCATTGACTGTTGTACCCCCAAGGATATGCCCAAAACCTCTTTGATTCTATGTCGAGGCATGTGTAAGCGGTTATAGCCACCAATGCTCCACTTTTAAGAAGTCAAGGTTGCATTTGATTTCCAGCAGAGTGTCTTTGGATTTTCCATTGTGCCATCGGTGCGTAGTTGGAATACATTTTAAATTGAGAGTTTAGATCATTTATTTGAGAATAACTCTTGATAAGTAAGGGAAGAGCCAGTGGCCGTTTCCTTTTCACTATCCTCTACCCTTTAGCCAGTCAGCGATCTCATTACCACTAATGTTAACATGTGATGGATCCATTGTAGGTGAACATCGTGGGTCTGAGAGATTTTCCTCAGTTTTCATATTCTCAAACAGTGTATTTCCTTAAAGCTTTTCTATTTCTTAATAAGCAAAATTATAGCTCTAAATTATCTTAGATAATTTAAAGCAGTTAGTGCGTTGTAGACCAGCGCTTTTCAGACTGTGAGGAACGTCCCCTAAGGAGGTGTGATTACCCCAAGAGGGGGCACGAGCATATCAAAAAGTCTTAAATAAAATATTAAAAAATATATTATTTACTTGATAGGAAGCAAATCTCAAAATATATTCTGACATAACAAAAATACACGTTGCGCTTTCATTGTAGTCTGTTTCAATTTAAAAATTAATAAGAAAATGTAACTTAAAACTTTTTTTATTGCTGAAAAAAATGTAACCTTCTAAAAATATCTATCACTTAAAAGTAGTATATACAAAATTTAATACTTATTTTGATAATTTGTGTTTTTGTAATAAAAGACGTATGATAGCTTTAGTGTCAAAATAAATTATTATTGCTTTCAATGCCTTGTCATTGTACGGGGGAGGGGCGTGATGAAAATCATGATTGGAAATTGAGACACAAATACTGAAAGTTTGAGATGCACCGTCGTAGAAAAATATGAATGATTTTTGAAGATTTATGTTGTTAATTTTTAAAAAATGTAATTTTTATGTTGCTTATAAAAAGCATATCGAATCAGTTATTTTTTAGTTTCTTCTGTTGTGTAATTGAGTCTTTCCTCGTGGTATAAAACAATTGTTTCAAAGTTTTCAATTTATTCAGATTTGTCTGTTATTGTTAGCAAAATAATTTTATAAAAACTTGCTAATAGCACCATTAAAAAAAGTCTAAGAAACTATTTTAATTTCCTAGATAAAAATGAATGGTTTGTTGGTAAAATATTTTATAACATCAGTTATAAAATTAAAAAATATATACTCTTTCTCAATAATTACATGCATTTTTGATATGTACAAAATATATCTAGATGCTAAAAAATCGTTAAGTCAAAACCCAATCCATTTTAATTTCCAATGTCGAACTATTTTCTTAATGGGTTTGTAATTTTAAAATATCAAATACATATCACCATTTTTTTCTGCAAGCCATTCCATTTATTTAACACTTGAGCAATACCCAGTTTGAAATATTCGGAAGTTATAATTACTTTTTGCTGGAAATAATGAAAACTCTATATATATATATATATATTTCTCTTTGAACAAAAAAATATGTACTTTTTTTACATTTTTTAAAATAATCTCATACTGCAAATTGCTTTTTCAAAGAAATCATTAGTCAGCCAGTATTATAATGAGAAACATGTCTAATAAAACCAATTTTTTTTGCACAAAATGAAAGGGAATACAGTAACTGTTTCCTTCCAAAAACCTTTCATATCTGCTTCCCTTATCCAAAAAACGTGACATTTAAACATTTGGAATACGTTTTTCCTTAATTGCAATATTTTAATTGATGTTGGGTAGAATGCCGGTAAAAAAAGATTTCTTTCAATTCTTTTCCAGCCTTGTTCTCAGTTTTTATCCATTGTATTCTGAATAAAAAAACTTTTCCTTTCTTTTTTTTTTTTTGTCAAATGAAGTGAAATATGAAGAGTGTTTGTTTCGGATGCAATTTATTTCGTTTCTTTTGATAATTACCGAGTGTCTACATGAATTTAAATTAAATCAAAATAAAAATGGTAAAAAATGAAGCATTGCATAATAATGCCGTTTTAATTGAAAATTTGGTTTTTATGTAAATGTTAATTATTTTAATGAGTTAATGGCATTGTCTTTTGGAAAAGTAGGGAAAGTTATTATAAGCAGGAAAAAATATGCATATATTTAATGCCGAGGGGAAGAAAACCCTTGAATATATAGTATTTAGTTTTTTTTCTTGTTGTCTCTTTTTCATTGCAATTTATAGAAACAATAAACCTTATTACTATTTGTAAACTTGCTTTCCCTTTGCATAAATATTTAAATAAATAATTAGTTTGATTATAAATTTAATTAATGAAAAAAGTAAAATTATTCCATTTTTTGTTTGTTTTTTCCTATGTTACGCTGATAAAACAGATAAAGACTATACATATAATTAGTTAATTCATGACGGTCGCGTGATAAAGGCAACCACGTGATAAAGGCGTTAAAAAAGATTACAGTGGTCAAAGGAACACATTAATTGGACAAATGATTAGCGTTCACTAGTTATATGGATGGATCAAACTAAAACATATCGCTATCGGTAGTGATGTCTGAAAATATGTAAGAAGTAGTATAGGATAAATGCTACATCCTGACTGCATCCAGGCAACTGTGAAGTACCCACATAGCCTTATGACTACGTCATGCATATCAGCAGATGGTATCGGTCGTCTTCATATCATCGATAGGACACTGAATGTCAGAAAATACATTGTCATGAATACTAGAACCCAAATTTCTACCTTCCATCAGGGATCTATTTACCAACAATGCTTCATTCATTTTTCTGCAAGATTCTGCTCCTTTTCACACAGTAAAGTAATCGAAAGACTGTTATCGTTCTAAGATCATTCATTTGTAGTCCTAACCAGGAAAAAGACCTGAATTTAGTTCTATCGAAAACTTGTGGGGCCGTTTGAAAACTCTTGCCCGAAAAAGCTACCCATGAAATAAAAACAAACTAATTGAGGATATAATTGTTTCCCAGCATTATTTAATAACAAAGGACAGCTCAATGAAACATCAATGTGAATCTGTAATAAAAAATACCCCACTGAGCATTGATAAATCCCTGCTATCATCAGTATATCTAATGTACATCGATAGTTATTGCAGCATAACTTTTTTTACATTGCAAATATTTGCAATTTGTTTTTTGTATTTAATTTGGAATTAAATTTTTAATTAAAATGATATAAATGACTTTGCATTTTAGGCAACGTAACATATTCTATAAGCAAACAAACTTGAAAAACGTAACAACTTAAAAAAGTGTCCACAGTTTTGGACGCCACTTTATATATATATATTATTTCTAATGGGCGGTTTGCTTTTGATCATTGCAGACCTAGTACATTCCCCAGAAGCTGGTATCTCTTTTTAGAACGGTACTTTATAGACGGATATCAATCACCGCAGGTAATTTTGACGTCCTGTTTCCTCCCTAGATGGAAGCCCATGAGCTCTAACGATGTGAATCTGTGCTAGGATTTAATTTTGCCTATAGAAAAGATGCCAAATAAACACTCTAGGGATCTTTTGCATTCCATATAATCATATGACATGGTCGCTGTCGATTTTCTGCATCATGAAAATCCACCGACTTGGGCCGGTCTCGAACCCGCAACCTTAGGTGCAGAAGGCTAGTGTCAAACCAAACACGAAACCCAGCCAGTGTCTAGCATATATTTTGATATTTATTTCTTGTTATGTGGCATATTTTTGGGTCAAAATTTTTGCTTAAGCCAGCTTACTTAGAGATAATATCCTGGCGATATCTCCTATATAGTAATCATAACGGAAACGTAATCGAGGTGATTTGCCAAGTAAATCAGAGTAAGGAAAAGAAAAAAAGCAATAATTTTACAAACGAAATTCATTGTTTCACATTTTGATTAAAATTTGAATGAACCTTTTAGAATTATATGAAAAAAATATTGCTTCCTAAAAAACATAAGTGCTAGGGTGAATTGAAAATTTCAAAATTTATTATTATTATTTTTTTTTTGAAAAATATGTTCTCTGTTATATAGATAAAGAGAAAAATAGATTAGAATGTAAATTTTTATGTTAAGTACTACCACAAATGGAATGGAATTTAGTTGTTTGAGCCTTTTCACGGTAAAAAGTCACAGCTATTTTAATACTTCGTAGCATTAATTGTGATTAGAAGACACCTATTAAATAGTTACAAGAAAAAAAATATAAGGTACATTTTAGACCTTCTTTAATATAATTTTTTTAAAAAAACCCCTACTGTTGAAATTACTACAGTGAAAGACGGAAAAAGTCTTGGATCGGAATGATTCCAACGTGGGGGGAGAGACAGCTGATTAGATGAAAGAGATGTAATGTACGTTGTACTATTTACTGTGCAGTATTTGCTTATCAGTGATCATCCTACTAGTAATTAATACTGTAGAAAAATAATTTAATTTTGAGTTTAAAATCTTCGAACGAAAATTAGGTTTTTTCCCTTTTTTCGAAAGTTCAACCCCCTTGTGGCAATATTAAATTATAAAATCGTTTTTTAAAACTATTTTTCGCCTTATCTCCGAACCAGTTTGTTAACAAAGAAGGTATTTTAGTACTTCTTAATATTAATTGTGATGAAAAGACACTTATTAATTAGTTACAACAAAAAAAAGTCAGATACATTTTTCAACTTCTTTAATATAATTTTTTAAAATTCCTACTGTCGAAAGTTCAGTGGACGATTAAATGTGAAAGACGGAAAAGGCTTCAATCGGACCGATTCTACGGTGTGGGGAGAGCTAGCTGATTATATGAAAGTTATGTAATGTGTATATTGTATTACTTATACTGCGCAGTATTTGCTTATTAGTAATCATCTTTTATGGTTATTATTATTATTGAAAAATAATTTCATTTTGGTCTAAAGTGTTCAAGCCAAAATTAAGCCTTTTTTTCATATTTTCGAAAATTCAACCCATATGTGATAGCATTAAATTATGAAATTACTTTTTAAAACTATTTTTTCCCTTGTCTCCGTACCATAGAATATTTTTCCGCATAGTTGGATTTTGGTTAAAGTTTTTTCTCTCCTTTTATAGAACCGGGATCTTCCTTAATTAATGTATTTTTGCGCAATTGAATTTTTCAGTATTTGTACTTCTTTTCTTTAAATTATTCTATACATCAAGAACAAAATATTTTAATTTTATTAGATCCGTGTTTGACCTCATGCCGGGCATTTCTCTCAAAGTTATGTGAATGTTTTCCTTTACTGTTTATACCTCTTCTTCTATAAATTATTTAAATATTTTAATATAGCCGTAAGCTAAGAGTACGAATGTTTATATGTCTGAACTAATAATTTGTATAAATGTAATTTTTCCATTATATTATTATCATTTGTTTTTAATTTATTTGTTTATTAGCATTATCTCTTTAATTACTTAAGAAATATTCTTCTGTGAAACTCTCATCTATTCGGTTCAGTTTAACAAATAGAAGAATTTTTTGCTGGCTATAAGAATTTTAAGAATTTAATTTAATAATAAATTTATTGCAGTGAGGTAAAAAAGGTGGAAAAACTCGTAATTAGCTGTAAAATTAAATTTCCTGAAGCAACAGAGTTATAAACATTTTCACAACTGTGATTGGACTGAGCAGATGAGACAAGTTTAAATAGTCAGACTTAATATTTTCACAAATTTTGTGTAATGAATTTTTAAAATAGTGTAAACAATTAATATTTGGATGTGTAATATGTTTATATTACTCTCTGTTGTATTTATTTTATGTTGAAATTGTAATATTCGCAAGCACGTGGTTCCTTATAATATAATGGTGATTCAGTGGAAACTTAGTGAAATCTTGGCGATACAGCCAAATTGGCATCATTTTTGGTGATCAATTTGGTTAGTTTGTGACCCTATGCACGATGGATTCTTCTGGAAATTAGGGGGAAAAAACCTACTAATATCACGATCTATGAAGCAAGTGGATTTTCTCGAAAGATCAATGAGTCTTTCCATAGGGAGTGGCTCACCGAAATTGAGTTAGTCTTGTTTTAAACGTTGACGAGTAGTATTGATTTGACAGTGAAGATTCAACCAGCAATTAGGGATTACTTTGGCTGTTGATAGGACTAGCAAGTGCTTGCAAATAGTCTTTCAACATACTTCTATTTTAGACATTGATAGTTGTGTCCTAGCGCCGTAGAAGGTGTGAAGGACTTCTGAGACTTATTCTGAAAATTTGAACACTTAATCCGGATTTTTCAAGGATTGTTTTTCGACAATAAATTTCCAACGGTCCTGAGGAACTGTCTTGTTGTTTGATACTGATAACATAATATCCTTGAATCACAATCTACATAGCATTATTAAGGACAGTTAGTACGGTAAAAATCTTCATATTATCGATTCTGAGTTTGGATATTTCTGAAATCTCCAATTCATGACCTTTCTAGGGATACAACACATATGCCATATTTTTAATTAGAAGTATGTCAAAATGGCTTAAAAAATTCTCACCTGACATGCCATGCCACATTTTGACAGATATTTGCCTTTTAAATATCCTGCAACAATTGCAAAGTATCTTTTTATTATTCATACGCAATTAAATTTAGATAACAGTATAACTGCAAGTTTTACTGTTAAATTTTGGATGGGAATTTGTAGTTAATTGGTTGGAGTGATTTGTATTTATTTGTGCTATAAACTCATGGAATTTAAAACAATGTTTGTGGAGTACCAAACAATGATGAACAAGCTGAACTTACCTTGACAAGGTTAGATTTATAATAAAAATTACAGTTTTCTAAAAATTTTATTTTTAAAGTTGCTTGTAGTAGCTAAACCTACAGCATGCATGGATATATACATGTGTACACTGAAGTGAAATTTTTGATATATTTCTAAAGCATTTAACTAAAAAACACATGTTGCAACACAAGTTTACATTTTTTATTAAATTCCAAATATATGTTATGCAAAACTTATCTTCTTTTTTTTAATAAAAGAAACTGAACAATTTATTTTTAAACTTTCACTTAAATATAAAGATAAAGGTTTATTTAATTTACAGACAAAATCTTGAGTCTTTATGTTTAATAGCTTCTGATCAAAAGTGACATTGTCATTGTCGTTGCGAGAAGTTTGTTACATATAAAAAATAAATTTCAGATTAAAAAAAAAACAGTCTTCTTGTCGCTGTTTTAGAAATTTCTTGATAACATACAGAGAAACTTGAATTCTGATACTTAGGAATTTGTTAGTATGTTAACATGCAAATCCATCATGAAAATTTTCGAAATGTCTCGTCTAATCAGATTTCCAAATCATTACTTTTACACATTGATACATTATTACAAAGCATTCATGATGTTTTATGGTCAACTTTGATATTTGTAATGCATCAAAGTTGAAAAACATTTTTCAAAAATTGATACAGATTTTCAGAAAATTAATGTATATATTACGAAATATATCTTTAGACAAAAAAACTGAAAAATGCTATGTATGTATTTTCTGGGCAATTTAAGACATTTGTGTTTCCTTTTTAGTTAAAATACATTTGAGAATTTACTAATACTAAAAAATGCGACAAATACATGTTGTAATTCATTATTTTTATGATGAAGTACAGTTAAAAATGCAATTATCTCAAAACGATATTTTTAAAATTTCGTGTTCCTTTTTCTCAGAATATACTGTTTGGATGCACATGCAATTTTTACTCTGCTTAACTGATATGTAACTATATATATATATATATACTAAAGTGAGCTTTTATAAATATTTCCAAAATATTTTCCAAAAGAGCATGTATCGTAAAAAAAAAGTACAATTTTCAAAAAATTCATAGTGATACTTTTATTTTGCATGTTTGGAAAAAAACAACTCAACAATATATTTCGAAAATCTCACTTCAGTATAAGTATAAAAATATAATTTATATACACATAAAATTTGATGTGTTTTATTTAATAGTTTCGGAAAAAAAGGTACATAAAAAAAGCTCAATTTAGCATTGTCGGTACAGGGGTACCAACTACTCTTAACAATTCATTTTTCTCTGAAATCTTATTAAAATTCATCCTGAAAAAAGAAATTGAAAAGAATTGAACTTAAAATGAATTATTGGAAATTTTGACTGCCAGTCTTTTAATTAAAAACGAAATATTACCTCTTTTAATTAAAAAACCAATCATTATAATTATTTTAAACGCAAGCATAAATTTCTAGCACTTCAAAGTACTTTTTTGCAAATTATCATAACGAGAAGTGTGGAATTTTTTGCAATAATTAAGAAGTTAGAATCATATTTAAAAATCATGGTCGTTATGAAAAATGCATAAGAAAAAAATATTGGAAGTTTAGAATTTCAAATAAAATACTCAAAGCTAACTCTGCATTCAACTAACTGATATCTACAGAAATGAAGAATTTCTACCTTTTTTTTCTTTTTTGGGGGGGTTTCTTAAATTCTATACTTTGTTAACAAAGAGATATCGGGTTTCAAAAATAAAGGAGTGCAGACTTTTTTTATTTATATTCTGGGAGACTGATTTTGCTTTTGTTCACATTACTGGAGTTTTAAACGATGTTTGACTTGGAGTTGAGTTCAATACTTCTTTCAGTTGGTTAAGTGAACCCATGTTTGATGTTCTAGGACAAAATTAATATAAAAAAAAAGATGGAGTACATCTTCACTTTAAAGTAGTAAAAAAGTTCAACTAATAACACAGTCTCGTTTAGTTGGTTAGTATAAAGAACTTTAATACTTTCTTTTACTCTTTTTTGTGTTTAAAAAGTAAAATGATTTAAACATTGAAAAAAGTTTTTTTTTTTTTTTAAAAAAAACTTATTACGTAGAACAAGTAATCGTAAGTAATATATTTTCAAGATAATGATTAAAATGTCATATTCTTTTTCGAGTTTAATGTTGCAGTACACTTAAAATGGCGCCAAATTCCCCACAGACCAAGTAATATATAAAAAATGTTGAAATCATCGCATCACAAAGATGCAAATCTCCGAATGAGGGAGAGTGAGTGAATATTAACTTTTTAGCTACTCGAGAGCTTTTAGCGATGGACCTCGTAATTTTGAACCATAGTCAAGTGACAAGGACCACACCTGAGCTGTCACACCCCTCTCCTAAATTTCACACCACACTAACGGGAGGTTATTTAAGCCTCGAAATATTTAACGTGCATCGCCACACTCCATGGACAGCGGGTTTTCCGTGGCACCAGGGTTCGAACTCATGACACGCCACCCATGAGCTAGCGACCTTGAACACAAGGCTTCCGAGGCCGTAAATCTCACAGAGCGAATTTGGCCACGGTATCCTAGTGGTCATGTTCGTTACCTCATGGGCGGCGTGTCATGAGTTCAAACCCTGGTGCCACGGAAATCCCACTGTGTAGAAGGGATGATGTATGTTAAACATGCCATGGCTTAAAGTCCTTCCGTTGGCATGGTGACGCAGCTTAGAGAAAGGGATGCCAGTTCAAGCGTCATCCTCGTTACATGATCGAGATTCAAAATTACAAGGTCTGTAACCAATATCTCTAAAGTTGCCTTGTAGTTGACTTTTTTAAGTTCCAGTGGCGTAACGGAGAATATTAGGGCTCCTCTACATATTCAGATTTTTGACCCAAAGCCAAATCTTACAAGGGGTGTCAGACAGCCAGTCGTTAAGGGCTGCAACAATACGAATTTATGGAACTTGGTTGAGAAGTGATATCACATCTTCTATAAATCTGCCTTGTACCATCAAAATATCATGTATTTCGAAACTTACTAAACTTTTCAAATAGTAAACATTTCTTTCATAACGATGACCCCAAATCGCTATAGTTTGAGTCTTTTTGCTGATGAGCCAGAGATAAATTTATAAGATTGGAATCTTAGGTGAAATGGAACCATCTTCACAATTTTTATTTTAATTTTTAATATTTGATTTTTGGTTTTAAATGTATTTTATAAAGGTTAATATTTAATAATAATTCCATACAAATTTTTTTTTAATTTGTTGCAAAATGCTACTAAAATTTACATTTTTTGAACTTTTTAAAACATTTTTTAAATTCCTAAGGCTTTTTTAAATATGTCTCTCTTTTCTTTCAATTTTTTTTTCAAGTTCCTTATAATATACTACATAAAACTGTTCATGGTTTTTTTTCCTGCTGCTGCTCTTTAAATTTTATTAATAGTTAAAATTGAAAAAAGTCTCAAAAAATATTAATTTTGATTTTGAATTTTTTTAGAAAAAGTACTAAATATGTTACAGCTAATTCCATGCACGATTTTACGAAACCTACATTTCAGAACATGTATAAAAAATTTCAAACTCATACTTTAAATATCAAAAACGCCTTAGGGTTTTGAATAATAGTATATGTACAAAAATTCAACATGGACAAAAATGAGTTTGAAGTTTTCGTTCCATGAATAGCATGATATAATACTCATGGAATAGTCTGAAACTTTTATGAAATGCAAATTAGCTTATTTAAAACTGCTTTCCATAAGAAATTGCACAAATGTAGAACAATTAAGCAGTATACTGCCATAATGAATATATAGAAGAAAACGAATGAAGGATCAATATTTCATAACACTTTAGCTTAATAATTATATAAAAAATAAATACACACATTCAGAGCTAATTCCATGTTCAGAGCTAATGCACGACATGTACAAAACATGTTTATGCCTTTATTTTTTATTTCCATGAATTGAAAAGCCTTCGCATGTTAAATATTGGACACGAATGAAAACAAAATCAAATGAAAATTTATAGATAAAATATATCAAAATCTAAAAACTGCAAATGTGCATTTGTTTAAATAAATATCTTAAAATATTTTAATAATAAAAGTGTTGAATTTCACACACACGAGATACATATATATATTACCAAAAACAAATATACGTAAAAATGGGAGAGTTTTTCTATTTTTGCGAATTAGATTTTTAATTATCTGAGTTATCAAAATGAGATTTAGTATTTATGCTTTGGGAGAATCCGTTTTGAAGTTTTAATTTCATTCATAATAATATCATAAAAATCACGCACAACTTTTAAATCTTGTCCAAAATTCATTTGCTCTTCCCAATAAACAATACACAAACTAGAATTTCTGCATTGATTGCACAATTCTTTCTTGAAATGATTTGTTACTGCATATATAATGTTTTTGTGTGTCTCATTTAAGTGCGGTAGAAAAATAATTACTTCATTTTTATCAGGTTCTTTCTAGCAGATTATCTGAAATGTGGGAGTAGTAGTTGCTGTCCAGCTTCAAATATTGCTCCATAACTTAATAAAAAATGCAGGTAAAGCTTTGAAATTTAGCAAGCATGTTTATAAAGATTCGGGGTATCAAATAAGCCAATAAAAATTTCGATAGTTTGATGATTTTTAGGGTACTCTATCGCCTTAAGGTTACCAAGAAAGATAGATAAAGAGCTTAGAACATAATTGAAGGTATCTGACTGATTAAAGTTCATTACTTGTACAGAAAAAAATGTAATAGGTTTTTGAGTAAAAATTCGAAATTATTTTCTTGCGAACCCTATATTATTTTTAGAATTTAAAATAGCAATAATATTTACATTTTTTGGAAAAGCACATTTTATACATTTTTAAAATTAGCTTAACTATTAAAAACTTAATAAAATATGGAAAATAATATAACTCTGATATTTATTCAAGTCATCAGTATGCAGAGGCCACACTTTTTTCGAAAAGGTATCCGAACAGGTTGAAATGGCAAAATTTGGTCAAAATATACATATTTGTTTATCTTATTAAACATATCTATCTTTTGGCTTTACAAAACCCACTTTGATTCGTTTCTACGTTATCTAGAGACCAAGTTACAATAAATTTAATAAAATTACAAAATTGAAAATGGGCATTTAAATTATTCAAAATCTAACACACTGAGTCTGATAACTCACAATATTACAACTGTATTTCTCTGACACTTCTTGAACCCGATATGTAAGTTATTTTCCAGAGAATGTACTAAAATATTTCTTATTCAGTAAATATTTTTTTTTTCAATTTTTGCCTGTTACTTAAATAATAGTTTCGCAAAGAATATCCCGTTTCTTATAATATTTACTCGATTAGCTATAAAATTTTAGTACATTCTCTAGATCAGTGTTCTCCAACTTTCAATATTTGCTACCCAATGTTCATTCTTAATTTTCATGGGATATTTTTTTAATTTCCACGCAATAACAATGCATTGAATTCAGTAATACTGTACTTCGATGCTTAGCTACAATACGACTTCAACCTATGAAGTGTCACCGGAGTATATGAATGTCTCACTCAGCCAATGCTTTAATTGGCTAGGACGTATATATACGTCTTTCCGAAGTATGATCTTATCTGTGCAATGCTATCCATAAAATTTTTGAGCAGGCTCTAAAATGCGATAAAAGGACATTGACAGTGTTTGGGAAGGACTTACTTATTTCAAAGCATATGTTTATTTACTCCACCCCACCCATTCTCCCTTAACGATCGGATTATTTTGAAGAAAACGGTCCTAAAAGTGCCTATTTTTTTTAATCAAGAAAATTATATAAAACTCAGTACATATTCAATATATGCATTCATTTTTAACTTTTGGATTAATTTTTAGCTTGAAATACGAAATTTAGTTTTTTAAGAAAAGCAAACATTTAGGGTTATAATCACGGAATGTTGGCATTCCAACAATGAGGAAAAATTTTTAAAGACATGTGTTTTAAACATTAAATGAATTTTATTACACTCTTGCAGAAAGAAATAAACATTAGTAATTTTTTTTGTGAGATAAGTTTCAAAACATGAGATGCAAAGGCCTAAATCACAAACTGGACAGTAGAACCGAGTTTCCTTTCTGCATCTCTTATTGTTTTCATCTCTTTTGGAACAACAAACTTTGCATTCTCTTGATGGTTGCCACTTCTTTTCAGTTGGAAATATCTGTCTAATAAAATGTCTTTTAATCAAACGGTTGAGGTTATTCTCCAAATTCGGCCGGCCTCTTTTTGCAGTGGTTTCTGATATAGCATACTTTTCAATAAGTTCATATACTAAAGATAAACGGACATCAAATGTGATTTTTTGCCTCCTTATTTTTTATAAGTAAGGTAATAGTTCAAAATAGTTTGATCTAACAAATAAAAAAATATTTTCTTACTGTACTTCTTACCTAGTTTTCGAGTAATTCAATAATGTACAATATATTGGTCTACAATGTCTACTGCTCCGACATTTTTATTGTAGTCAGTGACAAAAAAGTACTAAAAGTACAATCCGATTCCCTTCCTGTCTAACTGTGTAATATATACAATATTAAAAAATATATTAATTTCTTTATGAGTTTTTTTCCAGAATTTTTACCCATGTGTTTTTACGAAGAGCGCAATTGAGTACTTGACCTAAGATTAAAAAACCTTATCACTAATATATATGTTTGTTGTGCTAACTTTTAATTAAAAAAATAATAATAATTTTCACTAAACACGTTAAAAATAATCTGGTGCTGCCATCTGGTGTATAGATAAAGAAAAAAAACAATATTCCAGGCTGAAGAAATAGATTGTTTCACGCTTTTATGGTAAGTTACTTTTCAACACTCGAGCCCGGAAATATTACAGGCACGAGGAATAGAGAGGGAAATTTCCCCCCGTGAATTTGACGGGAGCGAGAGGCAAGGGTATAATACATCTCATACGTGGACCTACGCGAAAGAAAACAGTGTCATTGGGGAACAAATCTTTACTTTTAATCGGCAGGTAAGGGCTATTTTATTTTCTTTAATTTTGTACATGTCAAGTCCATGGGGTCACTGGTAATTATTAAAATTGTTCTTAACTTAGGTATTGTTAAATTAATTATCAAAGACATTGTGCTGCACTGATGCATTTATAAGTGTATTATATCAGTGTAAATGCGTATTTTATTCTTTATTGTGTCAGAGAACGCATTTTCTGTTTGCTTTCAATAAATTAATGTTTTCTAAAAATAATCTTTTGCTTTCGAATTTTTAATAGGATTGCGCTCCCCCTGTAGATTTATCACTGTTCCCCACAGTTTGAGAAACGCTGCTCTAGATAAATGCATTTAATTTGTAAGTAATACTTTTTCCGACATAAGTTTATTATTTTTATCTCTAATTGCTTTCAAGAGTTTTTGAAAAATATTGCTAAAATTTCACTTATAATTGTGATTTTTGTAAAAGTAAGATAATTTTTTTAAAAATATTGATAATAAAAAATTAGTATTGGTTGGTATTGATCTTTAAAAAAGCATTTATAGGTTTTATTATGCTATTTTTTTTTAAAAAAAAGTACTCCGAAAGTGTTCGGATACCTTAAAATGTAAATTTAAGAAAAATTCCACTGTATCCAAACTTAAGTCACTCCAATTTTTAAAAGCTTAAGATTTTCGAACTCTTTTAACCACACAAAAAGAATTGTATACCACGTGATACACAAAACGTCGAGCTGAGTTAGGGCCCTTAATAAATTACTCCAATCGCTTCTAACTACTCAAGCCACTTTATTTCCAAGAAGGGAGAAATAAAGAAAAGAGAACTGAGTAATTTGTCACCGAATCACTCGACGAAAGAATCTTCTGTCAGTAGGAAGAATGTCTGTCACCCTCTTAAATAAAGAAGTATATGGAAGCTGATTTATTACTATTATTGGGTTTTAGTCTATTTGTTAAGAATACCTTCCAGATTGTTTCTCTCTTGTAGCAATAGCAATGTTTACAGGGAGACAAGAAAATAAAAATAAAGCACTTCTTTCAAAAATGTTTTAGTTATTTAAAACATTCCTTTTAGTTAAACTAAATATATATCTGTCTTCCCCCTTTTTTTTCCTTTCAAAAAAGCGGTAATGGTCCGTAATTTGACTTAGGGAAAAAAATATTGTAAAATAAGTAAAAAATTGCATGGAGAATTTTTTTAAAAACAAGATATCAATCATTGGCATGGCCAAGTAATTTTAGCGCGTTTTTCGCATGTTGTATTTTACAATAATTCAACTAATGAACTTTTTACTAACAGAAAGTAGTGTACTGTACCACTCCTCTAAATGTACTACTATTGAGCTGAAAAGAAATAATGGCACAAATCTGTATCAGCACTATAAAAAAGAAAACTTGCGAAATTCAGGAAAATTTGTAGGAAAATTCGGGAAAACTATGGGGAAATTTAAATATGATTCGGCTCATCTAGGGCACAAATGTGACCAAACGCCGAAAACCCGAGGTCAATTGGTTGCTTATTGGCTGAGAGAAAGGTACAATAAAACATGGAACGAAGACGAAGACGAAATTTAACTCCTAATAGCGCTTTTGTTCCACTACGTGAAAAAGGCGCTAAAAAGTACTCCAAAATGGCGTCTAGTGTTTCCCCCCTCTTTTATGTACACTGTATAGTTCCAAATACAGGGTGTCTCAAAAATACCACCCAACTCTTGGTTCCTAGTTGATAGTACATAAAAATGCCCAAACAACTGCACCTGTACGATGCATAGTTTACCAGAAAAAGATGATAAATGATGATGAATGAATGATGGTTCATGATGGTTATAAAGTTCATTTTTGTGCTCTTGTACGTGTCTGGCTGGATATGGTATACACAAGTAGCAGGATCGACCATGGAGGTCCAGTTCTATGGCCACTATGATCACCAGATCTCATACCATTGGATTTTTTTAAATGTTGCCATCTCAAGCAAGTTAGGTATCGAGACATCGTTTCTACACAATCGGACGAAGTTGCTCGTTTGCTTGTTGCGTCTACTTCGGTGGCCACTAAACTACTGCAACGTGGTGACATCTATTTTACGACTGACTCAAATCTGTCTCGATATGAAACACTTTGAACATTCGACTTTATAGATATTTGAAAGTAGTGTATAATACGACAGTGACGGCATCCATTTTTTATCATATTTTTTTCTCGTATCTTCTTTATTGTACTATGGATCATACAAGTACAGTTATTTCTGTATTTTTTACGTAACTAAAAAGAGGAATCATGCTGTGAAATTTTAGCTCTGTTTTTTCAATTCCTTGTATAATTGAGAATGCGTTTTTCTTCCAAACTGTACCCACTATTATAAACTTGTATGTAAGACAGCATTTCTCAAACTGTGGGGAGCGCCCCCTAGGGCGACGTGATAACTGTATAAGTGGGGCGCAAGCATATTGAAAATTCGAAAAAAAGATTTAAAAAAAATTAATTTATTGAAAGTAAACACACAAAATACATTCTAACATAATAAAAAATAAAACACATCTTTACACTGATGTAATACACTTATAAATGTATCAGTACAGCACAATATAATTTACAATTAAATTAACAATACTAAGAGCAAGTTTAATAATTACCAGTGATTCCATGGGCTTGTTGTATATAAAATTATGTACAAAAATTAACTTTCATTTTGATAATTTGTACCGTTTATAATTAATCCCTTAACTGCCAGTTAAAAGTTAAGCGATTAGCTCCCCAATGCCACTGTTTACCACGTAAGCGTGTAGAGGGGGGGGGGGGGGGAGTGTGTATAGTCCATGTCGCTACAAAGGGCGGGACGGTGCGATTTTGCATGTCATGCGCGAGCATAGTGCATCTCCAACTACCACACAAAACGGAGACGTGAGCTTCGAAGTTTAAGGCGTTAACCATTTTAGTGTAAGACGTGAGGAGAGAAAAGGAAAGTAAATCCTTCGCAAACACACACTCTAAATATCCTTTTATTGCATTCTAAAGTTCTTTTATTGCTTTCGGAATAATTTTACAGATAGCAGTGCAGAGAAAAGATCATACTTCGGAAAGACGTATATATACGTCGGGGACAATTAAAGCTTTGGCTTAATGAGACGTTTATATACGTCGGTGGCACTTAAAAGGTTAAAGTCGTATTGTGTTGCTTTAGCGTCCAAGTTATAGTATTATCGAATTCAATACATTGTTATTGTATGGAGGGGGGCGTAAGGAAAATTATGATTGAATATTGGGGCGCAATTATTGAAACTTTGAGAAGCACTGACATAAGACGAATAGAATGGGGTGAAAAATGTTTATGTAACTTTCAAAATGTCTCAATGAAAGCGAAATTTTTTCTGAACGGGAAAAACGGGAAGATTATATTTTTCTATTAAATTACTGTTAAGTAAAATGCTGACGACAATTTTATTTCTGTTAAATCTATTTGAAGATCTCTAACAGAATTTTTGACTTCATTTGATATCCTGGATAATGTATGAGCCATTCAAACATTCTGCACAAACTTTTGCTCTGAAAATAAGCGGGAAGAGAAAAACGTATACGGCACATGATCGTCGACCTATATTCCATGCCTTGGAGGAAAAACTCTCTTCATGGTGATTGTATGCATTCAGAAATCCTAGTAAATGGGAATTTTATGAGCTGTCTAAAAACTAGAATACTGAATAACTGTAAGGGACTTTAAGGGTTTTATGAGATATTTTTCTTCTATTGAAGAATTAAAATTCTATTCGAAGCACCTTAAAACTTAAATGGTTCAATTCCCTTGAGCATTTTAACGGAAATTGGTCAAAAACTCATTAATCTTTAGCTACCTTTTTTCTCAGATCACAGAAGCCGTATATAACCACAATCCCCCCCTACTTTCTACTTAAAAATGTTCTAAAAATTCTCAGCTTATAATGTCAATATGCGGATTTTTCTTTCCGTCAAATAAATTTTCTTCATTTTTACATTTTAGTTAGTGACAGTCAAAAAAGCTAAGAAACAAACATCTCGACGACATGAACAGTGATTTTTTTATAGGATGGGGGGAGGGGGACGGTTTTCTTCTAGCTTTTTTAATGTTTTTCTTTCACATTACATAAGAAATTTATTTTTTGAAAGTTTGTCTGAAATAATCATTTTTTGCTCTCTCTCTCTCTTTCTTTCCTTACCTTAAAGCTTTGGTCCATAATTGTGCTGTGTAATAAAGTTTGTTTTTCTGTAATTGGACTATGTTGACTTTAACACACTAAAATACAGCAATCATGTTACTCTAGAACATTTGTTTTAAAGATTTTAGTCGTGGCAACCTCATTTTTTGTACGAAAACTTAACAATTCCCTAAGCATTCTGCAAAGTTAACACATACCTGGATGCTTTTATATGTGTTTTATTTGTAGCATATTACTGCTTTGCATTAATATATATCTGCAAAAAGTTTTTACATTGAATATAACGTTCTGTCTATAATCTGTTTATTAAGAGTCGCCATTTTGAGTTCACATTTAAGATCATCACATTTTATTAGCAACGACATAAACAAGTATTAAGAGGAGTCAGTACCCCGTACACCGACAATGTTAAATTGAGCTTTTTTATATAGGTAACTTTTTCTCAGAAATTGCTAATTATAAAGACTTGAAATTTTGTCTGTATAACTAGACTTTTATATTTATACTGAAGTGAGATTTTTCAAATATATTGTTCAGATTTTTCAAAACAAACTTTTACGCTGCATCACTATAGTTTTTATTTTGAAAATTGTCGTTTTTTGTCACGATATCTGGTCTCTAGCCAAATATTTTGGGAATATTTCAAAACGCTCACTTTAGTATATATAAATGCATACCAGTAATATGAGAAAAAAAAATTGCAGGTACATTCATACAATAGATTCTGAGAAAAAGGTACACGCATTTTTTTAAAAAAACATCATTTTGAGGAAATTGCATATTTAATATAAAACGTCACTTCATCACAAAAATTATCAGTTGCAACATGTATTTGTCCCATTTTATTAAACATTGGCTTTTTCCATTTCTATTTAAAGACTTTTTTTGTTTCTTGTTTTACTTAAATTGCCCAGAAAATACATACATAGCACTTTTCAGTTTTTGTGTAACGAGATATTTTATAGCTGTTACATTATTTTTTTCGAATTCTGTATCAATCTTCGAAGAATTTTTAGCTTTAAAGCATTACTCACATCAATGTTGACCAAAAAGCATTATAAATATAATGTGAAAATGTATCAACATGGTTTTATTGTGCATTTGAGAATACATTATTATACAACATTTCGAAAGTTTTCATTAGGGTGTTGTATGTTCACATGCAATATATCAGAGTATGTTCACTTCTAAATATATCAGAATTCAAATTATTCTTAAATTGGGCAAATGATTTCTAAAACAGCCAAAATAAAACTGCTCTTATGGTTTTAAACGTGAAATTTATGTATTTTTATGTATGTAACATGCTTCTCACAACGGTATAAACATCACATTTCATGTTTCATCCCATAACTTTTTCTCAGAAACTATTAAATATACAGACTCAAGATTTTGACTGAATATTAGTTAGACATTTATATTTATACTGAAGTGAACATTTAAAAAAATTAATTAGTTTTTTTAAAGAAAAACTTTTACAGAGCATCATTATGAATTTATTGAAAATTGTCAATTTTTGCTACGATATCAGCTTTCTGCTTAAATGTTTTAAGAATATTTCAGAAATATCACTTCAGTAAACACAAATTTATATAAAAAACATGGGGTACATGCATACATTAAATTTACATAATTTTAAAAACATAAATTTTAGAAAACAGTAATATTTATACAAGATCTTTTTTCCTCTAAAAAATGTGTGCTCTATAATTTATTATGCAAAGTAAAGAACGTTGAAAGGTTCTTTGGTTCCCCTTCAATTTCTATTGATCTACTAGATATGAAATTCATTTTACTATTATTTTAATGAAAAGGTTCGTTCTTACACATGCAGTACCTCGAGGATATTTTAACATTTATCACCTGAGCAGTATTTATTTTAGTTGCCATAAGTGCACCGTTTATACACTCAATTTCAATACTTTCATGTCTGATCTTTATGCAACTCAAAAATTTGTATTATTTTCATTTACGCAAATAAATTTCTAAACATTTTGAACAGAGTCCTTACAAACAAGTTTTGCCGTATTTAAAACTATAAGCAGCTTCTCAGCGTAAGGGTAAAATTTCGAAGGAAAGACCTTTTTCAATACACCACAAAACATTCGATCAGGTTCTAAATTTCAAATAATTAAAAGCGGAATGATTTCATAAAATTTACAAACTTCCCTCCAAAAGAAGGTAAACAAACTAACAGTTAAACTTGCTGTTATTATAAGTTAATATACAGTTAATTGCGTATGATTAAGGGGTCTCAGGGGTGTTAAAAATGTTTCGAGAGCACAAAATATGAACAATTTTCGAATAGAAATAATTCTTTGAGGTTAAAATGAAATAATTTGATTCTTTTACACATTTTTTTATAAAGGAATAAAGTTTCAAAAAAGTATAAAATGTCTAAAATATAATCATAATTTTAAAAATAATAAGCACATAAATATAAGAAAATATTTTGTAAGAAACAAATAGTAAGTTTTACGACGCGCATGATATTTTCTGAAATAATGATTCTAATTACTAGCAATAAGTTGATTTATAAAGCCAAATATATCCTAATTAGATGGTAGCGATTTTATATAAATAGAATAAAAAATAATATTTTTAAAAAATAAAAAAAATACATTTTTAAAATTTTTTTGAAATTTTTCGAAAAATTACAAATATGTAATAGTATAAATAACTGGCATTTAAAGATTATGATAGAGTTTATAATTCTGTAAAGTTTTATGCATCAAAGTATGATAGTTTTTGAAACGCAATGCGCGTAAGTGAAAAAAACACAAACTGAGAAAAAAGGCTTTAAAGTTTTAAATTGAATTTGAGAAAATAAATTTTAAAACTTACATGCTAAAATGCTCCAGGATCGTAGGATATGCCTTCCTGTTGCTCAAACAGCTCAATTTCTGTACTCTTTTTAATTTTTTGGCTCTGCGAGCTTCAAACGATGATGTTGAGCTCCTCTTTCTTGACGTAAAGATTCGACGATTGTCACGCACACAAACATTTTTGTTAATTTTTAAGCCAAATTTCTCTAAAATAGTAATAAGTATTTGATTTCCATCATTAAAAATGCTGGTTGCAGATTTGCAGCAATCTCTGCAATCTGAAGGCTAGAATCAATCGTCTTCAGAAAAAACTTCCAGATTAATGAATTTTAAATTTCATTAGGATTCTGTGTCTTACCTGCTAAGCATTTCTTCATGAGTGACAGATGATATAAGTATGCAAATACAGGCTTAATTACATCTCGAACAGCTTTCGCAACTGAGGGTTTGTGTTTATAATTTTGTAAATTATTATTAATTGCTGCATTATACTTACACCATGTATTTGGATGTGTAGGACAAAATCAGTGCATCGGTTCATCATCGGTGCTGCAAGAATGACCCCAAACAGCCCAAATGGCTTTCCGCATTTCCTTTACACTAGTAGAATTGCATCGAATAGCATTACCATAGTAATGCGCAAGCTTCTCAATTAAACTATCAGTTAACCTACCTTTACCGCCTATAGTTTTACCATAAATAATTTCTTCTTACCATATACTAATTTAAGCTTCCTAAGTCTTGTACCCATTCTCTTTTGCACATGGCCTACACATTCTATTTTCTGAATAAGATGGTTATCGTCATACGGCTTCTTTTCAGAAAGGGCATTGCATGTTTTTGTGTCGCCATCTCCTATGTAGTTCGAATATTTCAGGTTGTGAAGCTTTTCTGATCGATTAAAAATCCTCAACATCCCGTCAACCTCCATCTTACCAGCAGAGCCAGAATAATTTTTTCTACATGAAATCTTATGCGCTTTTGCCATTTATTGTACTTGATACCAAACTTTACCCCTTTATAACTGTCGCATCCTTTGCAAAATGAGGACAACACTTCCCTATCCAAAACCTTACCTGTTTCGGCCCCATTAGAGTACATACTCCAATCAACGATGAATGTCCTCTCGTCTTCCAGGTCCCATCACCACTTACCGTTAAAATGCTATCAGGTGACAAAGAATTTTCTTCGACAGCTGCCCTGTTCATGCTTTCTTCGGCGACTTCCTTCATAACAAGGGAAAGTTTATTATTAATAACATCATATGATTTTTGTTCAACAGGATTAGGAAGACTCATTACAGAACAAAAGGTTTTTAATGACTCTAAACCTTGACCTATGCATCTCATTGCTAAAATAGATCTTCTGTTAATTTCTGGAGCATTATTTTTATTCCCAAAGTTTTCACAGCTTGAAAAAGTACAAATACTCCCACAGTTTTTACAATGTATTTCAAAATTCCAACATAAACCACGAGTGGAATTTTCATTAGTTGTTAATGGTTTATGACATTTTAAACAGCATGATACTGACAAAATAGAGCTAAAGGTTGAAATAAAATCAAAAATACGATATCCTTTGAAGTTTTCACTTACCTTAACAAGATTTGACTTTAATGATGTCTGAATTCCTGAAAGTTTTTTACTTGAAGCATTTTTCATTTCGGCACACTTACATGTATTTTTTGTTTCTGCACACTTCCTCGTATCTTTCATATCTGTAACATGTGAGTCACTTACCTTTAAATATTTATTTCCTTTAAATCTGTTCTTGGGGCATTGGCCAACGATTTTTTCAGAATAAAACAACAAATATCTTCGATTTAGATAAGTGTTTTAAAAAAACGTGTGCTAAAGTTAACACAACAGAATCAGAACACAGCAGAATGAATGTTTTGAGTTGCAGGCTTCCTTCTGATCAACTCAAGCGCTTAAAATATTTCATGAGTCTTATTAAAAACAGAAAAATGAAAGGTATGCATAAATCAAAAATAAATGGGCGTGGCATGTGTCCATTTAAAAGTTGTTATGACTAAATTGCTGTTTGCAATTTTTTGAATAACTTTCGAAGTTTTTAGAGTATTGTCACGTGGTTAGTATCAAAATGTTCAGAAAAAAATGAAGAACAAGATATATTTTTTTCGAAAATTCGATAAAAAAAAAGTGTTAACACCCCTGAGACACCTTAAATGAGAAAAAAAACATGTAGAGGCTTTGCAACTGCTTACCATGTTTAAAAGTTCCGTATTAAGGATTTTATCGGTCAACATGGGAGCGGCATAACAGCTGATTATTTTTTAAAAGCCATTTTGACTGACTTCTTTTTGATAAAATGGCAAATATGGGGGACCTTTGGAAGGTCGTGAATGACAGATTTCAGAAATATCAAAAACTCAAAATCGATATTCTGAAGATTTTTAGCCTACTGACTTGCCTTAAGTATCAATGGGCAGGATGTGCTTTTGATTATTTTTATCATGTTAATAAACCTTGGAATAAAAGTCAAAACCGCCGGATGAAGTACTTCCTCAATAGTCTTTAGATTTGTTCAAATATTCCAGTAGAATCTAAATAAACTATAAAATTACCTATTGGCTTTTTCCAATAGGAATCTAAATAAACAACAAAATGATTATTGAATGAGTTATTTTATACAAAAGGATATACCAAAATCCTAAAACATTTTGCAACCCCAGGTGCAAGTCACCTTACTGCTAGTTTAAGGGGAGTCAGTAGGGTAAACACCTTCGGGAAGTCGATTTTGAGTTTTTGATATTTCTAAAATCTCCAAATCAGGACCTTTCCAATGATGTACTGTACTTGCCATTTTACTAATTAGAAGTATGTTAAAATGATTTTCAAAAAATAATCAGCTGATTAGCCACGCCCCCTTTGACAGATAGAAATGTAAACATTGACCTCTTAAATCTGGGAAGCTTTTCCAAAGCCACTCTCTGTTTTATTTATTCATACGCAATTAACTGTAGATTAACTGCAAGCGTAACCGTCGGGTTGTTTACCTTTTTTGTAGAGCATACACGTTTTTATCGTGTGTGTTTGGGTTTTTAAATTAAATATATAAAATTTCTAAAATTCGGAAATTTTGAAATTTCAAAGTTTTTGTTTCTTTATTGGCTAAACATAAAAAACATAAAGGTATACTGTGGATGAAGAAGGTGCTTTACGGATTTTAAGAAGGTAACATAGTAATAGTTCAATAATCATAGTAACAGTACTTCAAATACTAAAAGAGTAATGTATATCCTCAAGGTTGACATACACATGACTCAAAGGAGACATGTGCAAAATAAAGTTGGATTAGAGTTTTTCTTCTTATTAAAGTAAGTATTAAAAATACCATCATGAATTAAAATATTCTTGCATTTGCTTTCAAGAATTAAGTTCATTGTAAAATGTGTAAAAGAGGTTTAGACATGCAAGTTTTAAAAGGTAAGTTTGGGCTGGAAATTTCTCCTGAAATGTTGTGCTTGTCCATATGATGTAGAATTCTCTTTTTTAAATATTCATGAAGGAATGCAAATTGCCACAATAAATACCAGGTTTGTATATGCTGCGTGTTCCATTGGGAGATGTGCAGAAGCTGGGAGAATGTTTTGCAGCATAATGAATCTTCGTCAACCACCTACAAGGTTTTCTCCTTACGGTAAGCGAATCTCAAATGATGTAAAACTTGTTTACGAGGAGTCCATTCAAAATGCTGCGAGGGAAGCTATTTGTGAAAATGAAGGTAATAATAATATTGTGGACATGGCAGAAACACGGTTACACATCATCAAATGGTGCAGTTACTGTGACCAGCATTGATACAGGTAAGGTGATAGATGTCAATATTCTTTCGAAATATTGTATATGAAAAAAATGGGCACATAAAAACATTGTTTTTGACCTGTTGGTGAAAATTCATGAAGTGGATATTAACACGCTGAAGAATCGGGTAAGTCTTACAAACATAAAAAGTCTTCCTGCTGCTGTTGTAGTAGCAATGAGTTCTATATTTAGATATCTTTCCCAGCTTGATTTGTTGAGATAATTTTTGCATCGAAAAACACAAAACCCGAATGAAAGTTTTCATAATGTCATTTTATCACAGGTTCCCAAAACAACATTTGTGCACATTGAAACACTTTCACTTGGTGTTTATAATGCTGTTTGTTCTTTAATGATGGTAATGTATCCAAATTAACAAAAACTTCAGTAAATGGCAGTAGGACCTGGAGAATATTCGGTAAGTGCCATGAAAACTCTCGATAGAGAAAAATTAATGAAAGCAAGCATGCTTTTTCTGGATGATCAAAGAAAATTAGAAAAGATAAAAGAATAAAGAAGATAATATTAAGAAAAATAAGGTAAAAACCGGCTACAGTGCAAGATCTTTTTGATGAGGTAAAATTTTATATAAAAGCTACTGTTTTCTGAAAATTTTCTTTTCTAAACTGTGTTTTATCATTTCTGTAAATTTACTGTATGCATGAACTGGAAATTTTTATTTTATATTTCATATATATTCTTGTGTATACTGAAGTGAAATTTTTGAAATATTCCTCAGACATTTAGCTAAAAAGCATATGTCGTAACACAGAAAAGGAAAATTTTTATTAAGTTCCTTATTGAACTCTGCAAAAATTATTTTTTTAATCAGGCTGATCAATTTTTTAAAAAAAGATTTCACTTCTGTATAAAAATAAATGTTTATTTAATGCACACACAAATATATCTCAAAATGCGTTGCATGAAGCTTGTTACATACAAAAAAATCATAAATTTCATGTTTGAAAACACAAAAATAGTTTACTTGTTGTTTTGGATACTATCTATGTAATATTTATATAATCTTTTTAATTCTTATATTTAAAGAAATTGTGTTTACATGTTTACATACAAAACACTAAAGAAATTTTTCGAAGTGCCATATAATCATGTATTACTGTCTTATATAGATTATATTTTTTAATTTGTGTCTTCTTTCTCAAAAATTAATTGTATGCATAAACTGGAAATATTTATTTTATATTGCATATATATTATATATACTGAAGTGAAATTTTTGAGATATTCCTCAGACATTTAGCTGAAAAGCAGATGTCGTAACATAGAAAAGGAAATTTTTTATAAAATTCATTATTCTACTCTACAAAATTACATTTTTAAACATACTGATCAATTTTTTAAAAAAAAATTTCACTTCTGTATAAAGATAAATGTTTATTTAATGTACACACAAATTTTTAAGCTTTGTTTTCAATAGTTTCTTAGTAAAAGGGACATAAATATATCCCAAAATGCAATGCCCTTTTTCGTTGCACAAAACTTGTTACATACAAAAAATACACAAATTTCATGTTTAAAAACATAAAATCAGTTTTCTTGTTGTTGTTTTGGATACCATTTATGTAATATTTTAAGAATCCTTTTAATTCTGATACTTTAAGAAATTGTGTTTAAATCTGAATTTATAAAACACTAATGAAATTTTTCGAAATGTCGTATAATGATGTATTACCAAAGCCATATTTTCATGTATTGACACATTTTTACATGGTATTTATGATACTTATAGTCATCTTGGATGACAGTAATGTATCAGAACTAAAAATTCTTCAAAAATTGATGCATAATTTGAGAAAAATGATGCAAATCCAATAAAATATCTCGATAGATTAAAAGTGAAAAATGCTATACATGTATTTTCTGAGAAATCTAAGTAAAAGAAATAAGTAAAAAGTCTCAAAAGTTATTGAGAATAAGCTAATATTTAAAAAAATAGTGCAAATACAGATTGTAATTCAAAATTTTTTTGATGAAGTGGCATTTTATAATAAAAATGCAATTATCTCAAAACGGTGTTTTTAAAAATGCGAGTACCATTTTCTCAGAACCTATTCAACGGAAGCACTTGCAATCTTCACTGAATATTACTGATATGTTAATATATATACTGAGGTGAACTTTTATTAATATACCGATAATATTTTTGTAAAAGTCAGTTATCGTGAAAAAAAATGACATTTTTCAAAAAATTCATAGTGATACATTACGATGAAAGTTTTTGAAAAAACTAAACAATATATTTGAAAAAGTTCACCTCAGTTTAAATAAAAAAGTCTAATTAATATACAGAAAAAAATTTAAGTCTGTACATTTAATATTTTATGAGAAAAAGGCACATAAAAATGCTCAATTTAACATTAGCGGGATAGGGGGTACCGACTTACCTTAATGAAGCACTACTCTGGAATGATAACGACTATTTATCCTGCAAACCCTAATTTAGTTTTTAATCCGAAAAATATACATAAAGAAGAAACAGTTATATGTTACATTTAAAGCAATTTTCTAGAATAAGCCCATCTATAAAAAGCAAGGAACATATTAAACACTTATAATTATGTAACAATGCGAATTATTATTCTGAAATTAATTTTAGATTGCTCAAAACTCAGAAAAAGTATTGAACGAAATAGACCAGGTACTGCAATTAACAGTGTGCCGTCTTATCTTTGTTTCTAGTTTGTCTTCAGGTTCCTATTCGTTATTGAATTATGTTAAAGTTCACCCATATTTTCAGAATGCGAGACTATTTTCTTAGAGGCAGCATGCCCAACTCGTATGCCTCGGGTTGCGGGTTCGATCCTGAATGGCGTCGATAAATTTTCTAATGTAATCATGGGCACGAATCCACAAGATTTTGTGGAATGTAAGAGATACCTTGGATATCACAATTTGCTCTGGTACTCTTAGCAAAATTAAATCACTGAAATATTTAGCATCCAATGAAAGCTTGAATTCAATAAATTCAAGCGTCAAAAAATCGGCAGCTGCTGGAGCCACCACTAGCTGGTATCATCAATGAATTGGCTCTCATACTTGGGGACTTGCTGAATTTGCAAAGTCTGTCCTGTCAAAATGCAGTTCATTTGAAAGAAAAAAATCTTTGCATTTTCGAAGCCGTCAGAGTTTGAAATGAGAGAACTTTTGTAAACTTGCGATTTATTGTAAAAAATGGGGAATACTTTGAGGTAAGAAATGTAAGAAAATTAAGATAAATAGTACAGTGTATAGTTTTAATAAATCCTTTTATTCGTTTTCAGAAAAATCAGCATAAAAATCATTGACAGTATAAGCTCCTTCCTCTCAATAACATCTTTTAACGTTTTCAACAACACTCTCCCGTTTATAATGTAAGAATTGATTAAACGTTAGTATCACTGAATAATCATTATCTAATAAGAATTTAATCGTTTGGTAAATTTTACAATTGTCTTTGACACAAATGAATTGGACTAAGTGACCAAAGGTCTTTCAGGAGTGTTATGTAATGGAAATCTTCTCTATTAGAAACAACCATTTGACAAAAAAAAATGCAGTAAAAGCAGAAAATCCCACACTGAAATATGGTTTATGATATGATTTGCCATTTCGAGGAACAAGCTCTGCCTGACCAAAGCAAATAGCTCTTAAGCACTTGATAAGGATTTATTCTTGACACCTCTAGTAACTGATCTACATTTACCAGCAATATACAAACACGGCCGATAGGTACAGTTTAGTGTACATATTATCATTTCGAATTGCTCTTTAGGTCTCATCTCTCGAGAATGTAGACCTTTCAAAAAATACACAATCCCAACCGTAATAAGAAAACCAGGGTTCCTCCAATCTGGAGTTATTCCTATCTCTTTGCATATACTACCTAATCCACAGCATTAAGTTCCAATCATTGGGTTCTACAACCGGTGTTCCATTACAGAAGGATGCATGTCTATGAACTGAATTGCTCTTAATGTCTGTAGACATTTCTTCTCAGAAGGGCATAGCACTTCCTTCCAGCCAATAATTGCAGGCAAGTCTGAATCTCACTAATTTCTAATATGTCAGATTGAATGAGATAATTCGCCGTCTTCCATCTATCAACCATTCCATCTGATCGCCCGTGTAATCCTATTGCTGGAAGGTTGCCCCGTGCTAAGAATGACTTGTGGTGCTCAACCCATTTTTTTGCTTCGTGATCCATGGACTTCATGAAACTCATAATTTTTACTGCAAATGCCCTAGATGTATGTAATTATACAACTTTCTAATTATATGAGTTTTCCATTCTTCATCTTTCGTTGTCCAGATTTCAGTTTCTCTAACCATTTCTTCACTGTTTTATAAAGTAACTGCAAGTAATTTAGAAGTTATGTTCTTCAAGGACGAAACCTCTAACACACCCATTATTTTTTTTCTTATAGCTTTCCGAAAACGGATATTGTTCTGGGACTTCCCGACCTGAAACATAATTATCATTAGTATTTTAGGCAACAGATGAGATTTTTTGGGGTTTCCTAAAAAATCATTGCGGTTTTCTTACAACAGATGATATTATTGCGGTTTCTGAAATACTTGACGCATTTTTAATAATAGTTTTGCGTCATTGATAGCTGTCAATTTAAATTTCATGGTACAAACAATTTTAAAATTTCGCTGAATTTTTTTAAATTTGAGCTGAACATCGAAGGCCATACTGTTCATTTTTGCCATATTTTGCATTTTACTTCCGCGAAGAGAAAAAAGCATGTCAAATCTGTGAAAAATTTCGTAAAGTTTATTATGATGATGTTCTACAGAAGAACGTTATTTACAAAACTGGTTCAATCTTCTTGATCAGGATGGATAATCCAGTTGGATGACAAAACACGCCTGTGATGATGTGTACACGTCTACATAAAGAAACTGGAATAAGCAAGTAAGCGTGATATTTGGGTTACTCATGAACTTAAAATTCATTGGCTGTAACGAATAATCATCTGCTATATGCTCATGAAACGTTAGGAAAAATGATCTTTTGTGAAATGAACGGGAACTGGTGATGAGAAGTGGATTGCTTAAGACAATATGATGAGCAAATAGTTATAGTCCTTAGGGGATAATTCGCCATCAACGACTTCAAAGATGAAGGTTACAGCTCCTCTCATAATCCCTCAGTATGGTGTGATGTTTGAGCTCCAACCAAAAAACGGAACCATTAGTTCACTTGCATACTTTTTGTAATCTGGCAGTTTGAATGAAGCTATCATCCAGAAAGGTTCGGAGCGTGTCAGTTAAAGGAAGTAGTGTTTCATCAAGACAACACGAGACCACAAACATCCATCGCCACCTGTATAAATTTATTGGATCTCGGCTGAAATGTGTGATGCCCCACAGTTTACTCACCTAAACTTGCACCATCAGACCACCACTTTTTTTGCTCTCTTCAGAACTCTTTGCGTCGAATAATGTTAAACTCAAATGAGGCTGTGTATCAGCACCTTGTTCAATGTTTCACAAGTAAAGAAAAGTCTTTCTAAGAATGAGGAATTATGAATCTCACTGAACAATGACAAAAGGTCATCTAAGAAAAATGAACATGTATCTTTAATTGACCTTTAACATTTATACTACTATATGACTATAAGAATATCGAAAAAAAAACCGCAATGACATTTTCCTGAACTAAATACATAGTTGTGTATGTCACATGTGGGCTGCACGAATAACATTTAGTAATTCTTTTTCAGGAAGATTCGACTATATATATAATTTAAGTATATAACACCAAAGACTATTTTTTCATGAAATTTTTCAGACACACATATTGAGAAGAAACGCATCTCTCTCTTATTTACTAAGAACAAATAAAAAGAGGATATGTTGACATGGGATGGGGGATGAGCAACTAGATTTTATGTGGTTATTGTTAATTTCAACCTTTCTTAAGCCTACAGGAGTGGTCTCTTCAAATATTTCTACTCACGGTACCCTTAGAACCATAAAATGTTTTGGGGAACCACCTCCCATACTTAGAATATATTTTGAAATATTATATTTAAAGTAGATTAGAAAATGTTATTGGTTCTATATGAGAGGACAATTAAAAGTCTTTGTATTTGTTTTTAATAAATTTTAATATAATGTACTCATTAATAATATTATTTATGATTCAAGCGCCACTTATCCATGCATTATATTTAGTAACGAAGATATGTGCTTGCAATGTTTTTCACAAACTGTAGAAATGTAGATCTAATGAAATTATTTCTCGTCACATTTCATATTCTGCATTAAATTTTTTTTTTAATATTGTGTTTTTGTAGCTACTCATGTTGAAAGAAAACATTTTCCAGAGGGTTCCTGCTCAGATTTGGCCTTGTCCACTTGACCAAAGTTCAAAATTTTAAGGTAAATCGTTAAAAGTCCTCGTGTTACTGAAAAGAACGACTTTAAAATTCACTCACTACCTCAAATGTAAAAAAAAGTGCATATCCGTTAGAAAACTACACTCATGGACAAAAAAAATTAGCTTCAAAATAAAACGAAACTTTACATACGTAATAACTACTTTGATATAAGTAAATGATTAGATAATCAAAGAAAAAGGATCATTTATTTCAGAGAAAAATTCAAAAGAACGGAGGATTTAATACCCTGTTGAACCCCCTCTGGGGCAATTGCACGATGCGATACGATCGGGCATTGAGGCATACAAGTTCTGTATGATGTCATGAGACATTTCGCTCCATATTCGCTGTAACCTTGCCTTTAGTTCGTTCAACATAGTGGGATGTCCAACTCGCCGTCCCAAATGATCCCATGTATGCTCGATTAGAGACACATCTGGGGATCGGGCAGGCGAAGGAAGGGTAGTAAAAGTATGGAGATAGCTTTGTGACACCCTTGCCGTGTGAATTAGGGCATTGTCTTGTTGAACAATAGCTCTTGGGAGCCATTGCATGAGTGGCAACACATGTGGCTGCAGGATGCCATAGACATACCGCTGGGCTGTCATGGTGCAATGGATCAGTACTAAGAAGGACCGTGTATTGTAGGTAATGGCACCCCATACCATCACACCAGCTGTGGGAGTGGTGTGTCGCTGTAAAGCAAAGCCAGGATTGAGGCATTCATCACGGGGTCTCCACACACGAACACGATTGTCATCACCGCTGAGATTGTATCTGGATTCGTCGCTAAAGACGACCTGGTTCCATTTCGCTACAGTCCAGTTCCTCGTGCGTGGCACCACTCCAAACGGAGGCGTTGATGGGTGGGCGTCATGGGCAGCACACGTAATGGGTGTAGCGATCCCAAATGTCCTTCAGCCAGGCGCTTCCGTGTCTTTCGAGAAGACACGGAGGCCCCTAGTGAAGGTGCTACCTTATCCTGGATGGTAGCCGATGAAGCAGTTGGCTGTATGCGTGCATTTCTTACTATGTTGTGGTATTTTCGACGACTTGTATGTCAAGGGTGTCTTGAGCCTTGTCTTCATTTAAATGATATCTCTCGGATCCACTGGTCCCAATACCTCCTCACAACACAATCAGAGCGGCCTAATTAATGAGGTACTTGCCTAGCTGACCACCCAGCTTCCATCATGCCGGTGGTTCTCCCCCTCTCAAACTGCGACAGCTGCTCATAATGTCTTCGAAAATGGCGTATTGCATGTCTACCTCAGCCTTTCCTTTGAAAACGATTCAGCACACTGAAACAAGCTTTGGTTACCTGTTTTATACTCCACGGAGAACGACGTTAAACATCTTGTACCGGTTATTCGTAATGCGCAATCAAGCTGCATTTCTAATCATTTGCATATCTCCTCGACATGAACCTTCATGCCAAGTTTCGTTACGATCCCACATTTTTTTCTTGGTGCGCTAATTCTTTTGTCCATGTGTGTATTTAGTAGTGCAAAACATAATAATGAGTATAAAAGTATTTCATGGAACTCGGGATGGCAAAATGAATAAAATATTTATAATTTAGTAGGTAGTACGTATAAAGAAAAAAATGTTGTAATATTCTTGTACAAAATGTAAGATTATACAAAAATGTAAAATTTTTTACAAAATAAAGTTATTATTTAAGAATAAAATTTTCAGTTTTAATAATCTTACGATATTTGTAGTTATAAAAACTTCATAGAGAACTTGAATTCATTCTACACTTAAACATTTATAATTTCCTTTTTGGTTTTATGCTGTGACCCTTGGAACCCTTGGGTATGTCGGTGGTAACTTTCGGTTACCTCTCACATCCGAACCCTCCTGTCCACTTGCAATCCCGGCAAGATGTGTAGGAGGAATAGAACAATCCACAGATATTATTGTTAATCTAGTTAATTTATTAATTCTTATGAACAATTATCAAACAGACACAATACAATTCTAATTAAAGTATATGAATTATAGTAGAGTGCGGAGGTGAGATTCTATAACACCATGATACTACTACAGACCCTCAACTGAATCTAAAATTGCTTAAATACGGCTCAACTACAACTACGTCGCACACTAATAACTAGCTTCTACTTAATCAAGTGTACAGTACCTGAACCTTTAATGCATCGGATCCTACACGGGAAACTTCAGGCAATCTCTTCGGCTTGATCAAATGACGATGGCTCTACGCTCTGTAATCTTTAATTAATTCCACTGCTTTTCAATCTTCAACTAACAACTAATTCTTAAACTTCCGTTAAACTCCTCTTTGCACACATCTAACGTATCCACTTCAGCGTGTCAACAACAACGTGTTAACAAATCACTTCCTTTCCTTTCTTCCTTTATTTCTTTCATTCTTTCTGTTAACTTGAGAAAACCAAATTTATATAATATACCTCATTTACATAAATCCCGTTCGATTACTCGATGAAAGTTGGTTGAATTAAATCTTTTGTTTAAAGAGATAAGAAGATATTAGTGGAAGCGCGTTTAGATTCGTCGCATGTCTCATGGAACTTCAGGGTTACACAGTTTGAAGACCACTGGTCAACATTACTGGTCTGCAAACTATGTTCCATGGATTCCTGTTGTTTCACATGCCATATCCAGGGTTTATTGAGTCACAGAAAGAAATAGAAAAGAAAAAAATATATTTATATGTATGCAAAATGGATTCACGTTCTCTATGAAGTTTATATAAGTACAAGTACCTAAAACGCATCCCAGTTATTAAAGTATTTCTTATTTATACAGGTTAACTTTATAATTTGCAATATTTATTTTTATTATAATATAATAAAAGAATATCAACTTTTTTTTTCTTTTTAAGTGCAAATTCCTCGGTGGGGAATTTCCTACTGTTTACAATACAGGGATTATGAAATAGACGACGTTTAAAATAACAATTAGTTATACGATTAAAAAAATCTTTTCAATTTTTATAATCTAAGGTTATTGAATAACCTTTAATGAATTATAAATTACGCTTAAATCAAAGTATGATTTTTTTCCATTAAGCTTGTCATCAACTTTCAAGAAAAGGAAAATATGAAACTAATATGAAAATCATGTTTATAGTTTATCAAGTTAACAAAGATTTCAACTTAACATAGTAAAAATATCACGTTTTAATTTTTTTCTGATTAATTATAATCATGCTTTTGAGTAGTTAGAATTATTAACATTTTGACAAATAAAAGTAAAAAAAAAGATCCATTTGATTGTTTCTTTTATTTTTAAAATGTTAATTAGCTATTTAGGTAACTAAGGGCTGTAAGATTATCATCTGACATTATAAGATCGAACAGTTTAATAACCCGTAATAAAGAAAGAAATTGGCAATAACTAAGTAAATATGTACTTTTCTAAACTTTTTTCTAGCTTTTATTCTTTCTATTCCAGAGATTATTGCTTTTCAGAAACATAACAAAAACGAAAATAAAGAAAAGGGAAATAAAACTGTCGATATTACAAAAAAACAAAATTTTATTCTTTGTTTTGGGCCTTTCTAAATCTATTTTGCATGTAACGAAGCAATTTCAGTCTCGTTTGTAAAGTTCTTTAACGGTGAGAAAGAGACACAAAAGTACACGTTTTGACACGCAAACATCAAAATATCAAACAAAATTTGGAGAAAAACAATTATCTTTTTTCAAAGTTATTTCGAAATTATTTTTTGTGCGACTCTTTCAGGTGCTCTTCTTTCTTCTGTGCGTAGATCTATCAAACCAGACGTTTTTAGCAACTTGAAACAATAAATGACATTTATGTCACGTCTTATTTAGTGTTATAGAGACAAAATTTTCCCATCCCATTCCCCAAAGTAATTTTCTATAACAAACATCTGCTTTATTTCTCAAACCATAAGCAATTGTTCACGTATGAAACGACCCAGACATATTTAATAATATATCTCAAACACCAAAAAAGTAAAGAAAATAAAAATAAAATGTAAAATTCCATTAAATATATAATTTTATATTATATATAGAATTATATTTTATCGTTAAATATTTTAAATATTTGTTTTTTCTCTTGTTTGTTTCTAATATCCTTAACTAGAATGACCTTAAATCTACCAAGAAGTGAAATGACCGCTTTTAGCCCCTTAACTACCGATTATAAGTTAAGCAATTTGATCCACAGTATACCGTTTTTCACATAGGCTCTCGTATCCGGTGTACTGGTGGGGCGGGGGTGGGAGAGAAAAGGCACAAATAAGCAATTCTCATCTGAACTAAGTAAATCCTTCGCAAAAACTGCCATGGTCATTTTATTACACTCCAAAGCCTTCAAAATAGGTTCATTGATAGCCACGCAGAGAAAATAATCGCATTTTTGAGGGCGGATAAGTACGTCATAACACCCCAGTTGAGCGGAACGGATATATACGCCGGCGTCACAAAAGGGGTTAATCAAAGTTGTTAACTTCTAGGTTTTCATTTTTTGTGAAGTTTCTGAACGACTTTTTTTTTTTTTGGTGCTTAATTTTTCAGTATCAGTCGCTCTTCTTTTCATTTTTCCTGGTAGTCATATATACTCTACTATTAGTCTTAGTTTTTGTATTTTATCCTTAGCGGACTATCCAAACGCAAAATCTTTACTTGTTACTTCTAAAATATTAATTCAATGGAAATAGAAAGAAGAATTAAATAATACAAGCGAACCATGCTCTAAAATAAAAGAAAATTTTGAGAATCTGGATGAGATTGCAGCTTTGTCTAATAGACGGACGTTTGCTATTCATCTTTTCAATTTTAAACGCACAGAGCCGAACAGAACTTCTAGATTTTTTTCTTTTAAAATGAACTATAGAATTTTCTCTCATACCTTAAGATGAAACAGCTGTAGATCACATTTCTTGGACTGTTAGTTTTTACCGATCTTTTTCTTCTCCGACACCCAGAGGTAAAAAGATTCAATGAATGGCTTTTTCATCACAGCAAACTATAGAAGCGACACACCTGTTTCAACGGCTGTCCATTCTTTCTTCCCCTCTATCAAATGGCCTTCCTACACATGTATAGAAAGGAGTTTCAGCTATTGTTTGGAATAATCCCAAGGCTTTTTGTCAGAGAAAAATCAAGACCAACGGGATATGTGAAACGCAATAATATTAAGGGCAAAGTAAGGAATGCATTTTGGACCAAACGGAAGCAGGGATATGCGAAAAATTTATAATTAATTATATGCCTAATTAATATTCTTAAAATCCCCTTCACCCTAAAAACAGGTTTTTGATTATTAAATGACTGTTATTTTGTGTTTTAATTTCCATGATAATATTTTGAATTATTTATAATCAACTGAAAAAAAATATAACATTTTTTTAAAAAGCCGTCATTTGACTATCATTGGCAGAAATAGGTATGTATAAAATGTCGGTAGGTTTAGCGATAATTGTTTAATCATCTAATTCATCTCCAACTCTTATTTTAAAACAATTGCAAGAATTAATAATACGCAAACCTTAAATTCATAGGAGGAAAAAAAAAACATTTTTATTTTGTTATATATATGAACAGAAGCACTTCACTGAAACATGATGAAAATATAACGCTATATTACGTTTCAAAGAGAAGCAAACTTTTAAGTTTGCAGACAAAAAAAATTCTTGACGTTTTTTTTTAATTTTTCGTTTACAATTTAACTTTATTGTTATTTTGAACAATCAATTAAGGATTTATTCCTCTTAATGTACTGTAGAGAAACGATTTCATTTTTTTTCGATAAAAGAATATAATCGTCTGCTTTTGTCAGATAATTTCTCTTTCGAGATCTGGTAACAGCAGGTGCAGTTTTCGAATTTTTATTTTTTCATCTATTAATTCCTCTTTCAATAACAAAAATATATAATATATTGTTTTTCTCTCGCTTTTTTTTCGTGTACAACAAAAAACAATCAACGACAAGCTTTTTCGAAAGCATTTCTATTATTAAGTATTTTTTTTTTTTTTAAGATTGAGACAATATTGTAGAAAGTAGGATTTTTTGTTGTAAAAATTTAGTGTCATAACGTTAATGCGCATTTCCCCCTTAACTTTCCAAATTTCAAAAGAAAACGATAGTTGTAATTTTGTGAACATTTAATCATAATTAGTATTTCAGACATTGTTTCTATTGTTTTTGTAAGGAAAATTAAATATTAATAGGCTGAAATATCTTCAAGAAGAAACATTAAAACACAAAGATATTTTTATTTTATAATAGTTAAATTTCAGATCGCCGCTAGCAGAAACATTCCTTAATTCCAGTGGATTGAAATAAATAACTTTATTTTTGAAATAATAATTAAGAAACACATCATTCTGGAACATAATTTTAAAATGTTTTATATATATATTTCTTCATTTTGCACTGTATTTCCATTTTATACTCGTATTAAGAAGTCGAATTAAACATATGTGTGTATAAGTCATGCTAGAATAATCCAAAAGCATATTTAACCTCCATATATTAATTTTAAAGTTTTAATTTATTATAATGAAAATAAATATTATGTTTGTAATTCTTTTTCTAAGACTTTACAAAAAAAGTTTCTTTAATAATAATAATAATAATACAACAATAATAATAAAAGTCAACATTTAAGCTTACAATTTGCCATCTTATAAAGAAATACGTCTCGTGTGTTTACTAATACACTTCTTTGAACGCATACACGAGCATGTAATAATTATTTCTTTCCGATTTTATTTTTAAAAACGTGTACAAAGAGATAAAGAAATTTTTGGTACTTTCTCTAAGATCTATCGCATTTTTGGTTGATTTTGTACTTTTAATTACAGAAAAAACATTCTAAAAAAATGGTAATTTATTATGGAATCATTCTTAGATTTTGTGATAAAATGCCTTTCCTCCAAGGGCTTGCGTATAAAATGATATTGACTTAAGAAATCTGTCTTTCCTCTAATTATAGATTTCTTTTTCTTGGAAGTTTAGTTAAAATTTTTAAAACAAGTTTCTTAAAGAAATCAAAGAGTTTGTCGTACAAGAACTTTGGAGATACTAAACGTATTATAACGTTGATCAAGATTCGAAGATTTTATGCAAATAACTCGCAAAGAACAAGACAGTTCTTCAGGAGCGATGAAAACTTATCGTCGAAAAATAGAAATCCTTCAAATACAGGAAATACCACTACAATATTCTCAGAAGGTTTTCACACCTTCAACAGAGCTCAGATACAGCTTTTAGTGTCTAAAATAAGTATGTAAAAGATGATTGACAAGGACTCATTTATTCAACACCCGAAATAACTACTAATCGCTGATCATCTCTTATACGGTCAAGGCAAGACCACTGATTGCTAGTCAAAACATACTAACTCAGTTTCGGCAAACGTGTCCCTATTTATAGGCCTCACGGATCCTTCGACAAAAATCGGCTATCGTCATAGATCGTGAAATTAGTGGTTTTGCTCCACTAATTTCCAGAAGAATCCATAGGGTCAAAAACTTAACGAAATGGTAGCCAAAATTGCCAAATTGTTCAACAAGTCACTAACTTTGTCATCAAAAAGGATGTCAACTTGACTCTATCGCCAAGATTTCACCAAGTGTTCATAGAATCGCCATTATAATACAGAAAACAGCCTTGCTTCCGAATACTATAATTTTTAACACAAAACAAATACAATATAGAATATTATATACGTATTTTACGTCCAAATTATTTACACTATTTTACACAAAATTCTTAAAAGTATATTATTTAAAAAAGCAGTTTGAAAACATTTAAAAAAAGTTTTAAATAAATCTTCATACAGTAGGCTTCAAGTTTGATATTGTCAATCATTCGAATAACTTAGTGAATTCAAAGTCTTTCATTCTCATCTATTCATGCCTAACACATTGAAAAAATGTGAGAAGAATAAGCAGAGAGATTGGGCCCGCACAAGCAAGCAAGCATACACATGTATGCTCACACAACCCCTTCCTTCACCATTACAAGAACATATGTTATTGAAGTTATTAAACAATATCTCTAATTGATTTTAAAATGCTGCAAGATATTACAAGTATCCATACGAAATAGAACTTGCACCAATTCTGAATTATAAAGAATTCCTCCAATCTTCTAAATAAATAAAGCCGAAAAATCCACTCAGAATTAATTTTTCTTAAAATGCATGCAATCAAAGACTTGCTATTTTAAGAATATATGAATTTTAATAAATATAGTATTATAGTATACTACAACAACAACAACAAATAACAATAATAATAAAAATCGCCAAAATTTTCAAACCTGGTCAACATAAAAGAGAGAGAGATCGAAGTACCTCACACACACAAACAGTTTCTGCGTAAATACTGTCATAAGTAAATTGGTTTTTTTATATGAAACTCAATCCGTCGTACGAACTATGGCTTTGTATTTATTGACTAAACCTTTGGCAGAACAAAAAAATGTTAAAAGACTTTTCTTCAAAAGTGTTAAAAAAATTGAGAAAGAAAACAGAAAAGGAAATAAAAATATCTAAATGATTACGAGTATCCATTACAATCTCAAAGAAATCCTTACGGAAAGATTAAATAAAAAAGTTTTCAGGATCAAAATAGGGAATGAAGGAAACTTTACTGAAAAAGTTAGGGCGTTATCTTAAAAACTTTTCTTTAGGTGTAGTATTACTTTTCTTTGACGAAGCTATTAATCATGATATGGCCCATAATGCATTCCATTAATCAGTCTGCTGTCCTTTTTGATGCTTGTATAATCATAAGGTTTTTGCAATTTATATAAAAGTGTGGTGAGGCATGTCATTCTGAAGTAATCTTGATTTTTAAAATAGATGTAATGATATAGGTGTCTAGATCTCAAAGTAATGCTTTAGAAAGTTCCCAGAAAAGAAAAATTAATATTTTATCTATGTTTCCGATTTCCTGAAGTGGTGTTCGCCGTCAGAAAAAATTAGTACTTTGTGTTTCGCCAGCGTTGGTAATAAAGTCGCCAAAATGGTACAACCAACGCCAAGCGGAATATTCCAGCTGGTAACTTTTACCACTACATTTTCTTATAACGTCTTTTTCATAACATATCAAAAATGGAGAAAAGAAAAAAAACCAATGAGAACTAATAGTTATAAATATTTTTATGTGTATATTGTCTTCCATAGCGCCAACTTGGCGATATTTGCGCCGGAGAAAGGAAAAAGTCCCAAAAAATTAAATCTGGTTCCTTTTTTTTACCCATAATCTCTCATTTGATTTCTGCAGATAAACTAAGCAAATATTTGAATTCATTTTAAGAATTTCAGAAAAGAAGCAAATACAGCAAAATTTCTTAATTTAATTTGGAAATATAAGTATTTTATTTTTTACATAAATTAAATATATAGGGACAATGTGTAACCATTAAATTAATGCATTATATTCTCCAATTAATTGAAAAACACGACACAAAATAAATAGGATCAAGAGAAAAAAATCCATCTGTACTTTTTTAAGTGGAAATTTACAAATTATTATGAGGTTTTTTAATCATCATAACTATTCCATTAAGTCAAGAATTCGTTTAACTTCTGTAAATACTAGTATAATTAAATAACTTCCATTTTTTTATATTATTTCAGAACAGTTAGATTAATATTGGGGATTAAGAAGAAAAATAAAAGTTATAAATTGATAAGAAATCAAATACACGCCGATGATCAATTTAAATATGAGATTTTAGTGAATTTGGCATCTTTCTAAAACTGTTGATATTGTTTCTTGTTTTTCATAATTAAATTATTAACGATATATTAAATGGGATTCTGAGCTTTATTGTTCCTTTCAAAATCCAATTCCTTTAAAAAAGTTGTTCTTAATAAAATATAAGTGCCTTTACATCAATAATACAAAAAAAAAAAAATTTTTTTTTTGTCTATTCCTACTTTGGTCAAAAAAGAAAGATTTTAATTTAGTTAATTAAATGCATTAATGAATTGATGTTTGAAACAAACTGTATTAACATCAAATGTCATCCACTACATGTTTGAAAAAATATTTGAAATGAAGGAAAAATTCGTTAAAAAAAATTTGCTTGCACCAACTGTTGATGCCAATTCTAACTTGTCAGAAATAACGCAGAATAAATTTAAAAATAAAAAACAAGTAGCATAAAATTTTTTTTTTAAGTCAGTTGTGAACTGAGAGTAGGAATTGAGAAAAAAGAGCATGGTTTGTTTACATTGTTGTAACAATGCACACCCGGTTTGCTAGTTTTCTGAAAAACTGGTTTTCGACACTAACTTTTGTTATTGTTTTAACATTTACATTGTTACAACAAAAGTGAAGAATCTAAGTTGGCGTCGAGAAATGGTAATTTATTTAACTGGTAATTAATAAAGCAATGTTTGAAAAAAACTGTATTAACATCAAATGTTACGCACTATAAGTTTAAAAAATATATTTTTGAACTTGAGTGTGTGGATGAGTAAAAAGTATTTCATTAACGATTTGAAACTTGATCATGATATATGTATATCAGAACCAAATTAGAACTGTAAAATTATTCTTTTATATAAAATATATTTATTTTTAATCCACTATATGAAAAAAAAGTAAAATAATATAGCAAACAATTTATATTTTCAAACACAACTTTTATATTTAAATCTTTATAATCCCAAACGATTCACAGAAAAGAGTACTATATTAATTCGCTAAGAGATATTTTAACATAATTAATCTAGAGCTTTTATGTTTGTTATTATTATAATTTAAGTTTCAGAATCGTAAGATTACATTTTTTGAACATTGTTCATTTTAGGTTTAAAATAAATATGTAAATATATAGTTATGAAATCCCACAAATAAAACATCCTAAACTACTTTTTTTCACTTTGAGACGAACTTGGATCCACAAATATTGTAAAACGAAAGCATTCTTTTAATTCTTTTTATCATAAATTGTTGATATATTCCTATGAAAATAAAACTTTAAATTAGTTGGTACAAAAAAAAATTATAAAGAGCTGGCAGTTTGGCGTTGTAAAATGTTTATGGCTTTAAAAATATAAGTATTTTCTACATTTTATAAACAAAATGCATGTAAAAAATATCAAGGTTATTCATTGTTTGAGGATAAAAGAGACAAAAATAATGTTATAGGTAAACATTTTGTATGATTTTGAAATTCTACCAAGCGAAAAAAAGCATTTTTCTTTAACTAACGTCATACAGGAGCAGGGTTTGACAAATTTATTTTCCGCTACGGACCGTTTTTACAAACAAGTGAAACTCTCATGGTCAAACTGTATACAGTTTCGATAAAAGTTTACCATTATTTATTTATGTATGGTACTAAGAATATTGTTCTTTGGGGTTTGTGTAGTATTATTTATGTTATCCACATGTGTAGTGTGGTTTTTCAAGTCTTAAACTTTTGTACTGTAATATGATTAGAATTGTTACTTTTTAAACAAATTTTTATCTTTTATTTCATAGCAAAAGTTTTTTATGATCAACTGTTCTGGAAAATACAGATGCTCGTCAGCAGTTTATTGTTTCATTTTGCCTTTTAACCTGTTTCGATAAAGATATAAAATACAACTGTCCGTTTCAAATGAGAAATTCCTTAACACTAAACAACAATTGTGCTAAATTAAAAACAATTCAATTCCTTTACATTAATACTTAACTGACTCAAAATAACTGCCTAAATTCGAAAGTGCATATTAAAGCAGATTATGTTTCTTGTTTATTAAAAGCAGAATATCTATGTTAGGTACACTCAACAAAGAAACAGGAGAATAATGATGCTGAAGATATTATTTTCTTAACACCTTCTAAAACTGTTCATGCTGTTTGAGTGAAAGGACAGCATGGATCATCGATTCTATTGAGTTAAAAATTCATTGTGTAGATTGTTGTGTTCACTGTCAATAATAATGTGTTACTATAAAATTTAATTTAAACTTCGGAGAGTATAGTAGAAATTTTGCTGGCTAAGCCTTAAGGTATCCGACTACTTGCGACAACTTTTTTTAAAAGAATGGTGATAAGGGGATTTTTTTTGTTTTTAAATTTGGTTAGTATATTTTAAGAAAAATATGCTAAAATTAAGAAGAGAAAAAGAAATTATTATTACTAAAATGGGAAAAATTAGTAAAAATTTACAAAAAATAACATATACGTGGCCGATTCTGAACCAAAAGTTTATGAACATACTTTCAATTTTGATGTTTGAGTATGTTATTCATTTTTGAAATGACCTTCAAGATGAGATATATTTTACTTTTTACAAAAAGTAGAGCATTTTATCTTAGTTATATAATGAAATTCCTTAAAAAGACAGTGATTATATTCACATGAAGGACTGTAAATTTTTTAATAAAACAGTGATTGATAAATCTGAGGGTTAAAACACTTCTACTATTATACAGGACATAAACAAAAAAATTCAGTTAATTTTTTTAAAAACCTTTTTTGTAATCGGCGCGCGCGCGCGCGCTGTCCCCGTTTGAGCATTTAAAATAACACATTTCAAGTAAAACGCGTTTTAAAGTATGGAATCTTGTTTAAAGTAATAGCATCTGCTTTTACTAAAACACTTGTAGTTTTTGTTCTAGTGAATGGAAAATAATAATGAACTTGTTATTTATAAAAAATCTTAATAAGATATCCTATAAAATAAAATTAAAAAAATTGTAATTTTTTGGCAAAATTCACAATTTTAGGGTACTCGGATACCTTAAGAGTCTATTGTAGAGTGTTATTTTCATTATCAATAATAAAATGTATTACTCTAAAATTATAAGTTTAAACTACAAAGTTTAGAGTAGAATTTTTGAAGTGGCGGAGCCTTAAAGGTATTTATAATAAATTTCATTCTGTAAACTGTTTTGACTTCTGGTCTAGGTACCAGCATGCAGACTGGTTAAGATAGTTAGGCCAACAGATGGGTATTTCATAACGTTTACCTAGATCAAGTCAACAGCTTCTCCTAAATAATGATTCGGAAATTTCAAGCTAGTTGATTGCATAGCCAGTGATGTCTTTAAACATTTTGTCGAACTAGGCGCAATTTGCGACTTTCCTTAGTGGACATTTTATAGCATACTGGTGAAATACTCGCATACTCAGTAATTCACAACAAATGTGCGTTACTCACAATCTCGCTATCTGTGCTCTTTCCTTATTATAGACCGAATCTATGAACTGCCACGTTTTGACTACATGAATCACGATGATGTATGTTGGTATGTCTAGCCCAAGATATACGGATGCAAAACATGAAATAATGCAGTCTTGTAGTTGGCATATAGCTCAAAATTCCTAATTTTTTGTCCGGCAGTTTCTCATGTTGACTATATTGAGGCTGAGTTGAGAACGAGACAACTACCCCTTTACTTCCGAGGTCCAGGCTCCAGGGTCATTTGGTCCATGCTTTAAAACTCACTGTGGATAGCCAAGCGCTGCTAACTAAATATACTACCGAAGGTTGTGGATTGACAGGCGCAGTACTTAGTTCCGGCTTGTACTTGTATGTTCTTTTAAAAACCGTTAGACACTGTGCAGGGACGTCTTAAGGCTCTTTGAGGCGCTGGGTCCCTAGAAATGTTAAGATTTGTTGAGACCCTCGGCCCTTCTGCAATAGTAGGCCCTCCTTGTGATCTTTAAAAATAGACAGTATATAGCATGCATTGTAAAATACTCGTTCAAACGGTAATTTGATACAAATAAATGTGCACGACTCACAATCTCAAAAACCTAGGCACAAACCAGCTCAACCATTGGCCACATTTCTACTAAATGAGTTGAATTATTGTTTGTCCAAAGCCTAGACATGGATAACGGTCATCAAATAATAATGCAGTCCTACCAGTTTTGCTAGTTGAAATTGTGACGGATCTATACGCGGTTCTACTAACGCCTTGGGGATTTTTCTGGGGAAACAATATTATCAACCTACTTTCACCGAGTGAGGAAAGCGTGATTATGCAAATTAAGTATATTATATAAATTCTGTATTCGCGAGTTTTAAGAGTTAATTCGCGAGTTAGTTGGAGAGTGAAGGATCGTGAAATGATTAAGTGCATTTGGAGTTTATCAATTGAAGATTACTGTGAGTGGATCAATCGACGGTGATTAAATCCGGATAAGGATCCCTTCAAGGTTTCAAGTGTAGGACTTGACTTAATAAAAGTACAAATATCGTGATCCTTATTTAAATAGAAGTTAGCTTATTAGTGCACGACGTAGTTTATATTGAGCTTGCTTAAGTAATCTTGAAATCAGTTGAGGGTTATTATTAGCCCCAGGCTATAAAGTCTCACCACCGCGCTGTGCTATCTGATCTGTTATCTTAATTATACTGTTATTATGTCTGCTGGATATTTTGGTGACAATAAAATAATTAGAGTCAATCATGTCTACTGATTATTCAGTTTCTCCCAAACACCTAGCCGGGTCCGAGGTAGACAAGGAGTTTCAGAGGGAAGCAGGAACCGACAGGCATTACAAAATGTAGATTGAAATTTCCTGTTTTTCGGTGAATATGTGCGAAAATAATATTTGACCATTAAAATTATCCAGATCATGATTTTATTAAGACAAAGTCAAGTACGAAACGAAGCTTCCACTGAGAGGGACCCGGGCCTATTTGGTCGATGCCTTGACGTTCCTGACACTGTGTTGTGGTCTCTTTTTAGGAATGTAAAAAAAAATACGCTTAAAAAATTAGATTACATTCAGGAAAGGTAAACTTAAGAAAATGTGATCAATGATAAACGTAAGAAGCTGATTAATATGTTACATGCGTCTGTGTTAACAATGCCCAGATTTTTCGCGCTTGATGCCGTGTAGAATCAGCAACTGATTTTTTCATTGAGTAACTGAGGATAATTTAGCGTATGGTCGGACTGTATTGTTGAACAGTGGTTGACGAATAAAAATAAAATTATACCGTGTAGCGGGGAATTACCAGTTTATGCTTTGAATGGCAGAGAAGAAACGGTTAATAACCTACAAAAATAATCCCAATAGGTCGTGTGGCTGCCGAGACACTTTGAGTTAAAGTAGAGGAGAGGGTTAGACAATCAGACAGCAATTGGTGTTATTTTTTCCGTGGAGAATCAAATTAAGACATTTACTCGATTAGTAATCGTAATAGTTACAACACAGGCTTTTGAAATAGAGCAACCATATTTATAAGAGATAGTTGAAAACAACATTGTAAATTATGGAGAGACGCAAAATATAAAAAATGCTATGCATTAAATGTAATAAATTTTTCACTTAAAAAACGACCATTTCTAAGTACATTTCAAAAGTTCCTCCGACAACAAAAGACTTTCCTTTCTAGGAAGAATGGAATTTCCGATCTCCTCTCCCCCGAATCGCGAGTGCCACTGATGAAAGAAAATAATTTCCATGAGTAGTTCTAATTCCTAAGTCAATAGTTTACAGTGCAGGTTACTGAGATTTTAAAATTTTGTGATTATAAAAGTTAATTTTATCACAGAAATAATTTTATAAAAAAGAAAAGCATGCAGATGTATTCAATAATTGTTAAACATGATTTGAAAAATTTCTCTGCACTTTGGCTGGGATGAACATTTAAATTAATACACAAAATTAATAATATTCAAAATTTAAAATTTTCTTCCTCAAGTGTATGACCATTGACTCTCTCTATCAGCCAAAATGCTGTTTAATATGAAACCATAACGAGATGGAAAGATCAGCATCTATTTCTCCAAATTAAAAAAACAAAGCGAGGACTTTGAGTCTTGAAAGATATAAGGTTGTCTTAGTGTAAAGGAATAGGAGTCACCGATTCGAAATATATTTCAGATGAAAAAATGCTTCAAAATTAATGCCATGTTTCTATTTCATATCCTACTGAGAAAAGAATAGATTATTACACTGTTCATTTTTATCTGATTTGGCATGTAACAGAAACTCCCAAACTTTTTGTCTTATAGACCCCTTCCCAGGGTTTTCGGAGTTGGTTAGACCCCCTGCTTACCTAATATTGAGTTTTTGCGAATTTCTCAACGTAAATGTCTTTTTGGCAGTATATAGCTACTTACTTTAAAAGACTTAAATTTCTAATTGTAGTGAAGTATAATGTTTAAAACGTAAGATCCACTTGTTAATTAAAAGTTAATTAATGCATCAAATAACTCTGTTACACAAAATAATGGATCAGAAAACAAATACTTTTCAAGGGAGGGGTGTATCGGTTGCTTCAATAACAAATTTTTAACATTTGGCATCAATCTTGTGAAGTTTAACCCTAAATCTCCTCTGTTTGTAGTGTCCAGGTTTTTTCTTTCTTTCTTTTTTTTTATTTTACAGATTGGCAACCACGCTGAAACACTTTCTCTCTAAGAAAAGCCTTTAAACTCTTTACAAACTCCATAATTCGGGATAAATAACAGGTATGTCTTTTTAAAGCCACAATTGCTGACATCCGATTTTAAACTTTACTTTAAGATCTCCGTTGTCGCCTATTCTGATCGGTAATATGACCCCTTGTAATATGATATTTTTTTTCAATGCGACTATAAGAATTCATTGTCTACTGTGGTATTAATATATATATATATATATATATATATATATACAAGGGGTGATCAAATGAAAAGGTACGAAACGACACGGTGGGTACAAATATAGACTTTATTCAAAATATACACCATAGGCCTGAGCACAACGATCCCACTGATGAACAAGCCGCAGGATTCCTTGTTCCCAGAATTCCTGTAGCTGTGACGAGACCCAGTCCTTCACAGTGTCCTTGAGTACGTCGTCCGAGTTGAAGCGCTTTCCTTTCAGGTGTTTCTTCAGTGGACCAAACACATGGAAATCGCAGGGTGACATGTCCGGACTGTAAGACGGATGGTCCAACGTCTCCCATTGGAACTTGTCCAGTTGCATTTGTGTGACTCTGGAGACGTGTGGACGCGCGTTATCATGGAACAGAACCACACCCTCCGTGAGCAGCCCGTCTTTTGTTCTTGATGGACCTGCGTAGGCGTCGGAGTGTCTCACAGTACACATAGGAGTTCATGCTTTTTCTGTGCTCGAGTAATTCTGTGCTCGCATCATTTGGACGCCGCTTTTTATAAGAGCCTTCGCTCTCTCCTGCGCATGCGGGCACCCGCGCATGATCCGATCCCAGTCAGAGTCTCCAATGGCATCCCGAGATGTCTCGCTACATTCTCCCTTGGCGGAATATGCAAATATTTTACCGTTTCATTTTTATGTCTTTTCGTACCTTTTCATTTGATCACCCTTGTATATATATATATTTAAATATATTTAAAATACCCCACACAAATATAATTAAGCAAATATTCGAAATCATATTAATCCTAGAGTACGACATCCCATTTCAAAATATCAATTGCGAATAAAAATAATGAGGATCAATGTTTTCAAGCGAAAATAAATTCTATAAGATAAAAATTATAAAATATCCAAGTTCAACCTCGGACTTAGGACCGATAAGTGGGGTTAAACTAGTTTGATGGCGCCAACCTTCCCCGTATTACAACTTGGCAAACTAATCTAGAAATATCCAAATTCTCAAAAATTTAAAATTTGAAAAAACTTTTTATTTAAAAATTAAAAATTAAAAAAATATTTCTCTTTTCAATACCTAATAAAAGTTAAACTTTTCGCCATTGCATTCTGAAAGATATAACATAAAAATGTTAAAATGCTAAAACAACCATAAAAAAATCAAATAATATGCACCGATCCTTGAAATGGTAGTATAGAATGAAAAAACCTTAAAAGTTTGAAAATTCAAATCAAGAATGTAGTATATTCAAAAATTAAATACTTAACAACACCAAAACAGATTACATAAATCATAAAAAAATAAAATAAAATAAAAATAAAAAATCACCCCAAATCATCCTATTAATAAATGAAATCGATGAACGGTATTCCAATTTCTCAACAATTTTTCATTTCTCCTACATCAATCATAACTCCTACATTATTCATCACTCCCACTAATGACACGCTATAACCCAAAAGATCAATATTCTTACTTTCGAGTTTAAATATGTAATATTAGATGCAAGCCAGATTGCATTCAAAAAGTTTTTTGATTGGTCATAAAAATTTTGGTTTATATATATATACATATATATATATATATACATATATATATATATATATATTCAAAACATTATCAAACCTTGATTCAAAATCTGAATAAAGGGCATTTAAATGTTGAGCGTAAGTTAAAACGTCATTTTCTTAGCAGATTGTCTGTGGTCAATTGAGAAATTGGGAAAATTTGCGACGTCTAGTATTTTATTTCTTTAGCTTAATTCTGTCAAGAGCACTGTAATGATGATAACTGTTTTAATAAAACTTATGCTGTCACCTTGTAACTGTAAATTAACCTCATTCAATTTAATAAATAAATCTGTTAAATAGGTAAATTCTGGTCTCCATTTAATTAAATTTTCTTTTAAAATAAAAGTCACAATCTGGTTTAATGAGAGGCATTATCACACATCTCTACTAATACCTCATGGACCCCCAAATAATCTTTTCGCTGAGGTGATCCCCTTGCAGGGTGTCATAGACGCCGGTAATCGATATAGGCCACTGGTCTATAATGTTCTTTGCATTTATTCTGCTATGCTGTAATGCCAAATTACTTATCCCTTCACATGTAACGTTAAAATTTACTCCATTTAAGGAATACTCTTCAAATTTTAAATACACTTTAACGTAAACAGGTGAAGGAATTACACCTCGAGTGAGTGTTTTATAGTGTCGTGCTATAAAACAACGTTAGGGCTATTGGTGACACAAACCTCGTAATTTTGAACCAAAGTCAAGTGAGGACGACACCTGAGCAGGTACCCAGCTAACAGATGGACTCTGAATAACAACCGGCTTAACTTGATTCAACCCCTCTACTCAGCAGGTCTTCAGAGGCACTAGGATTAGAACTCATTACACGCAGGCCATTAGTCAGTGATAATGATCACTAGACTACCACAGCCACCGCACATTTGGATGACAAAGCCTTAATCCGAGAGCAATCACGCACTCGATTCTAAAGTTAATGGTTATACGGGGTGACCGATGTACTCGAAGCCTTCTTTTTCAACTTTTTTTTTATTGTACGTGATAAAAATCGTAATTCGAGTGAATAATTCATTTAAGAGACATACTTTTAAGGACTTTTCAATTTTTCTTTGATAATTTAACGAAAAATCCAATTAAAAACTGAACTGCGATTTTAATAAAAGACACAAATCATAGATAATTTTCACTAAGAAAACATGAATGACATTTTGCAAGAAAAACTCCCGTACTTTGTTCTATTGTAGTTTTATTGTCATTTGATAATCGACAAATAGCTTGTTGAACGCGTTTTCTTGCTTGTGTATTTCTGACAGTGTACAGTGTTTCCTGTGGTACACTTGCAGCTTCATATCTTTCTTCATGGAGTTTTTTAGGTAGCATTTCATTTTTTCAACTCAAAAGTTTCATATTCATCAATTTTCTCAAATTTATATGTACCTTCTCTTATTATCATAATTAACATCCATTATTTCATCATGTTCTTCCCTTGCTGGATCAGTTTCAATTTAATTCACAATATAGATTGATGATGCCCATTTCTTTTTTTATATTCTGTTCATTTACATTAATAAAACATAATGAATCCTACAACACCGATCAAAAACCCTAATTCGTACAAAAGGGGGAAATGTAGCTTGTTCATAGAAAATATATTGTAACAAAAGTGGTCGCGCAGGGATTTCAGTAACTCCTTGTACCTTAAGATTGTAAAAACTCTTGCCACTTCCAAAAAAAAAGAGATACGGGACGAATATATTTTACTTCCCATACACACTGTCCTGTAAGAAAATACTGACAAGGTCATTGGTAACAAATAAACAGTTTTCCTGATTTAAATATTTCTTTAGCATGGGGTGACTCAGTGCCCCTCGTGACCGCTCCTGGATTAATGTGCATGTACACGACAAGTATGTAAAAGACAAAGGACTGAAACAGTGACTGTATTAAAATTATATTATTAAATTATATTATTAGCTAGTTATTAGCTCATTGTTAAGAACGCTTGGTAATGTGTGCCATATCTGAAATTTATTTTTACTCTCTATTACTACTTTCAAGTAAAATAAATTTGTTATTGTTTATGTATAGAGAAGTTTCGAAAGTGTATTGGCTATAATATCATTTATATCCTTTTATTACGAGTTTGATGATAATTGAATTTACATTAAAATATTAATTAAATACGGAGTTTCTTATTTAATTTCAGTTTATTTTTTTCTCTGTGATCTTTCGAATTGTTCTTATCATTAATAATTGAAAATATTTTTCAGAAAGAACGCTTCTAGTTTTTTTTCAATAAAATGTTCTTTTATTATGGTACCGATTACCTTAAAATTGTGACTTTTTCAAAAATTGCAAAGAATTAAAAATGTTTTTTTTTATAATTCTTTTATAGGCCATCTTATTAGCTTTATAAAAAATACCCAGTTTATTATATTCCGTTCACTAGAACAAAAACTACAAGTGTTTTAGTAAAAGCTGATGTCATTACTTTAAGCAAGATGTCAGTCATACATTAAAACACGTTTTACTTGAAATGTGTTTTTTTTTTAAATGCTCAAACAGGACCAGTGATTGCAAAAAAAGTTTTGCAAATAATTTACTGAAATTTTGTGTGTATGTTCAGCATAACAGTAGAAAAGGTTTAACCTTCAGATTTATCAATCACTGTTTTATTATAAAATTTACAATCCCTGATAAGAATAAAATCATTGTTTTTGTAAGCAATTTCATATAATAACAAAGATAATGTTCTCTAGATTTTGTAAAAATTATAATACCCTTATTTTGAAAGTCATTTAAAAATGAATAATATAGCAACACATCAGAATTAAAAAATCTAGAATTTGTTCATAAACTTTTGGTACAGAATGGACCATGTTTATGTTATTTCTTGTCAATTTTCATAAATTTTTCCCATTTTAGTAATAATAATGTCTTTTTTTATTCTTAATTTTAGCATATGTTTCTTAAAATGTACTAAGCAAATCTAAAAACAAAAAAAAAAACAACAACAAAAAAATTCCCCATATTTCCTTTTCTTGAAAAAAAAAAAAGTTGGCGAAAGTATTCGGATACATTAAATGCTTCTGACATAGAATAAATATTTACATATATAACTAAGGTAAGAAAATCACGTAACACTATTTTCATTATAATAAAATACATTCTTAAAAGCTGTTATTCTATAAAATTACTTTCAAAAGCAATATTTTTTCACTAGGCTTATAATTATCGACTTTTGGACATACATCCATCAATTAAAGAATCAAAGAGATGACATAAATAACTTTTCCAATGCAACAACAACACGTCAAAAAAAGAGAAAAGAGTTAGGACTTTAATAAATAACTGCGATCTTCTGACCACTAAAACCACTTATTCCCAACCCTTCAAGACGGCAAAGAAAAGAAAGCTAAGTAATTTATCACTGAATCACTCTACGAAAGAATCTGTTGTTACGGAGAAGAATGCCAGTTGGTCACTTAAATAAAGAAAGATGCTCCTTTACGAAAGAAGCAGTCTGTTTTTCGGATTTCCGACTTTTTATGACATTGGAAGAGATTATAAAGGAAGTAAATTAATTTTAGTGTAGAGAAGTGAATGCCTGATTTTACTCATATTGTAATAATTCAATATTTTCTTAAGATAGATTTAAAGAAAAGGGGTGGGGTGGGGCTAAAACTCCTGTTTTTTTGTCATATGACCCGATAATACATTTTATAAAAAAATGAACAAAATGATTATGTTCCGTTCTAAATTAACGAAACAAGTGACTCAAAACAATTTTACTTTTATTTGCTTTATACATTGGTTATCTTAAATTAAGGAAGTCACAAAAATAACGATAATTATAACAAAAATAAACCAATCTCAATGAAATTTGAATATATTGGGAAGTAAAATGAATTCTGAACGAACATTATGCAAAATAAGGAGGCGGGGTGCAGTCGAAATATGTCATTTGCAACGAGCATAAAAATGGATGTCAGAGAGCAAGGCTGTAATTGTCGTTGCATGTCTGAGATTAGAAACCTGGTATAGTGAAATTGTAACATTGGCCTTCAGTCATCATTTGACTAAAGAAAAGCGATGGCGAACAATTGGAAGATTACAAGCAGGACAATGTCAGATACAAGTGGCTAGATGACTGATTGCGAGTTCGTCTGTGAGTTATAAACTTTTGCAACAAATTCTAACCGCCAATTTGGCATCCAGGAAGTTCAGCCAAGGACAGCTGCATGTTACCAAGAGTGTCGATGACCGATATTTTTGGCATTATGCGTACGAAGGAATAGAACCGTAACTCTGGCTGAACTTATATTCTCCCTCACTGCAAGCTCTTAAGATTGGTATAAAGATCAACTTTGAGTCGAAGGCTTCACGAATGTAGTGTTTATGCGGGGTGATCAAACATATGCGTTCCACTCATGTCACGCCCTAGTCGGGAACATTTGCAGATGACACGTCAACATGTCCACTCGACGCATGATAAACTGAGGGCTGTGCTTTTTACGTAAGAGTACAGGTTTAGCTTCAAAAGAAATAGTAGGCTTATTTTCTTTTAGAAAGAGCCTGTAATTCGTTTTCATCCATGATATATCCGTGAAAAAGATGCATACGAATCAGGCAGTGTCTTTGTTTGGAATGGCATCTGATTGGGTGAATGGGTGGATGGTCAGATTGGGTACCTCCATGTCTTTTCCTGGGAAAATGTTAATGCTCATACCTATAGAGTTGACATAATGGATGTATACGGGTTCCCTTTTATGGGAGCAATAGGCGATACTATAGTGCTACAGGATAATAATACGTGACAACAGAAGGCTCGCCTTGTTGATGCTTATCTTGAAAAGGAAACAATCAGCGCATGCTTGATCACCGGACCTTAGCCCTATTGAGCATGTTTAAGACGCTCTAAGATGACTTTTTGCTTCTCTTAATCCCTCTCCTATGACCCCAGGCACGCTTTCAATTGCCGTTTAATAGTAATGGCTCACACTTCCTGCAGAATTAATAGACTGCATAACTGAGAGCATCACACATCGCTGTATGTGCTGTATTGTTTCTCATGGGAACCATGCTCCATATTTAAGGTAATTTTTATACCAAACTGTGACATCTGGTTTGCTCATTGTATACATATGCTTATTACTATAACACCATAATTGACTCTGGTATTTCCTTTATGTTTCTTTGTACCTTCCTATGTGTTGTATAATGTGTATAAGTTTCATTAAAGTTTACGCAAAATTTTTTGAGTCATCGGCATTGTTGTGATTTTTCCTTAATTCTAGGTAACCAGTGTAGTATTGGTTGTCATAATCATTATCAACTACTAACAAATAACATTAAAGATAAATTTGTTATCATCAATTTCAAGTACTGACTTCAATTGTCAGTATTTCTTGCGTTACAATCTACTTATAGTGCAACGTTAGTTATAATGATCTGCATTTAGAGTAATCTCCGGTGTAAAGGAATGCCACTTTTTAGTTGGAACTGCAAATAACCTTCGAAAGATATGAGACGCATAATAAAAACTACAGTTTATATATATATTTTCCTTTCAGCTCACAAAAATAAAAAAGAAACATTTTTTCCATGTTAGAATTATATAAGATGATCAACCAAACTTTTTTTCTGGACACACACAGAAATGGTTCTAGAAATATGGTTTTTTTTTACTTCTGTCGCTGCTGAAATCGGTCGGGTTTTTCCTTTTTATCTTGATATTCGGCGAATATTTCTTTTAGAATGTTATGAGGAGAACTCAGATGGGTTTCCTGATTTCCCGGGAGGTTCAGATGACAGTTTTGAAGACTATAAATGATCTTAGTGCGACAAGCAATACTTTTGTTATTTTTTCCCCCTTCTAGATTTGTATTCAAGAGATTGTTGAGACTAAGGAATTTTTTTAGGAATATTTAATAGGGAAATATATGACCGTAAAATTTATCATTTTTAGAAACACATTAATTAAACATCAAGTAGCAATTCATTATTTATGTATTATTTTATTCATTATTATCAAATCAACTTATTCTCTTGAAAATTTGAAAAATTTGTCAGCAGGACAAGTGTTTTTCTCATAGGATAATGACTCAGAGGTATTTCTTAGAATGGCTTCTTAGATAAACGTATATTCAATTTAAAAAGAAACAAAATTGTTAATATTTATTCACATTTTTTTTTACTTCTAGAGTAATTTTTCTGTATGGTCCAGTCCTGTGGTCAGCAAACTCTCCTTCTCTCGAGTATGTTATAAACGTCGCAATCTCTTAAGCAACATGAAAGCTATTGATGTCGGACCTCATAATTATAAACCACTGTCAAGTGAAAAGGAGGATTACCTGAGGTGTGTGTGTGGCTTACCATTTTCTTAACTTCAAAATACCTACGGGTAGAGTTTGTGCCACGGCATTTTTAACATCCTTCAACCAATCTACACGGAGGGTCATCAGTGGCACCAGGTTTTATATCTGAGACACTTGAAGTAGCGCGCACATCCAGGCGACAGAACCCGGTACTTTTGGATCCATAAGCACGTAACATTCCATTGGACTAAAATGATCACTTCAATCCTGAGGCTGTTACTGGCTTATATAGGTACCACCGCCACACACTCCTCTACCAGTAAGTCGTCAGTGGATAGGCGAATGAACGAGGTAGTTGTTAAGGCCAGCGTGTGAGTTGTTGCTGTTGCGTCTTTGGATCTGACGGTTTATTTATTTTTTTTTGCTGCATCACGTGTATCTGACGGCTTTGGTTGATCTTGCTGCGGGTAGATGACAACACGGCAGCTGCGCGAAGAGTTCATCTTATTATTATTAGCATTTAGCTGTTGTGATTCATTTTTATTACCTATTACTATTAACAAACCCCATGTGCCACCACATTCAAAAATAAAAGAACCATTAAGCATGGGCATGAGGTGGTTGGGGGTAGGTCTCTGGTAGTAGTTGTGATCTAGACACACTGTTATGTTCCACACACACACACACACACACACACAATTTTTTTAAAAATTCTTTTAATAAAATCATTTTATACTTTTGACTTTTCGATATACTCGGGCCCCTCAAGTAGAGTTATTACGCCTTCCTAGAAGATGGGCTGCATAGTTTGAGAATCACCAGTATACTGTTAAATTTAATGAATTAAATTAGTTAAAATTAATTTAATAACATTAAGCTTAACATTATTTATTTTTATAACATTTAAAGAATTTTTATTACATTATTTTAAGTACAGTTTTCCAACGCTTCAAAAACTCAGAACTACTGCAGGTATGTTTATTTCTGTGGTTCCATGCAAGAAAAATAAACATATATTATTGAGATAAAAACTTTCAAATTAATGCAACATTAATTGCCTCAAACCATCTAATGTTGTATATGTATATGCAAATGTACGCAAATCATTGCAATAAATAATTTTAAAGTTAAAAGATAAAACGAAAAAATATTTTCTAAGCAAAGAAATGATTATTTATGGAAGAAAAAGAGCATTCAATTAAAAATAATATTGCATTTTTATAAAATATATATGCTTATACATGTCACAATACATTATCTATTTAGCATAGTTTCCTTACATAAAAATTTAAATACCCTATAATAATTTAACAATATTGCTAACTATACCTAGTGTGTAGTTTGTCTAGTACATAATACAATAATACGGTTATAAGTTTGAAATTTATTTAATTTTCTAGTTGAATTATTATTACTCGTATCGTATTTCTTTATTACCAAATATTTTATTATCATATGGATGGTATAATTTTAATATTCTGAGACTCCTTGGAAAACAGAGATAGGCCCATTAGGCCTTGGCCCTCATGGGCTGTTACGCCTTTGAATTCATTTACGAGACTCCTTGGCATCTAGATAAATTCCTTATAAACTCCGTAACTTAACACTTATTTTATAATAAACAGACCACAATTAATTTTTTTAATTGTGTATTTGAAACCTTACTGTGTAAAAATGGATAACCAATACGATTAATATTTATGAATATTATATATAATATCTCTGTTATATATTATAAATCATGATCATAGATTATTATTACTACACACAAATAGAAATAATAATACACGAGTGTTCTCAGACTTTTAAAGCAAAGAGTTAAGAAAGAAAAGAATAACGAATACACTCTAAACCTGAGTAGGAGAAATACATTACAATCATAATACTTTTACAACCGTGAGGCATTTGTAATATGTGAGTGCGGTTCAGGTAAATTAAATCACATAAATATAAGCATAAACTAATTAATTTATTGTGTTTTCCTCTTCTAATGCAAATTATTCTAGTTTTATTTACTTGATGTTTCCTAAATGTATCCCACGAGAAATTGATAGGAAATGTGTAATTTCGCAAATCAAAATTCGTGATGAATATTATATTATGTATTGCTAAATAGGGACTATTATATTTCATTAATAAAGACATTAACTAATGAACCACACACATTTATATATTTGTGTGTATTATAAACTGTTTATTAAAAAACAACGCACCGAAAAGGCATTCTCCGAAGCTATTTCTCAGTAGTAGCAGTAGTACCTCAGAGGATATTACACTTTGATTGTCAAAATATTATTGCTTCCAAACTTTTATCTTTTGTCAGAATATATCAGTGTTTTTAAGGAAAGAAGTATAATATAGTCAAAAATAAATCATAAATAGTAAACAAAATTTTTTAAAAAATTTTGAAGTTGACTTGCAGTTTCTAGTCTTAGGAAATTTGGTTTCCGGAGTTAGGTGTGAAATATATTATACGCACGATAAGTAAAACTTTTTTGTCTTAATTATATTGTGCGAAGCAGGGGTTAATCTTTTAATTTGTTTCTTCTTGGCCTGATTTAACCCTAGGTGCTTTTGTATAAAGTTTTATTATATTTTTTAAAGAAAAGAGTTTTATAGTTTAAAACATATTTTTCTGTATTTCAGTAATTTATTCTTGTGAACTCATATTCAATATTAATAAGGTGGTACATAAATGCTTCAACATTTTTATAAACATTCTACACAAGAAATGCCACCAACTCCATATAATATTTGTGCCAAACAATTCCTAGTGCCTACCATTGAATGACCTACCATGACGAAAATGTCTTTTAAGGCCCAGTTTCGACAGAAAGCAAGTATTTTTCCCAGTATTGCAATTATTAACGTAACTCGTAATTATGAACCTTATCCAAGTGACATGACGGCACCTGAGTTGGTAACCCACTCTCCTAACTTCGACATTACATAAGCTTGAAAACTTGACAGATTTAACACATTAACTCGATACTAAAGTTAGTGGTCGCGGAGGGCGACGGAGTCTCCCCTATCCTTTTCTTTATAATTGTATTTATTGTACACGTTATAAAAATCGTAAATCCACTGGATAATTTACTTAATGTATCCTACTACTTAAGAAAACTTTTTTTAAAAAAAATGGAGGTGTGGGGATATTTTTTGTTTGTTTTTAGAATTGTTTAGTACACACACACAACACATTTTAAAAGAAATAGGCCAAAATTAAAACTTAAAAAGAAATTATTATAACTAAAATGGGAACAAATCGGTAAAAATTTACAAAAAATAACATAAACGTGGCCCTTTCTGTACCAACAGTTTTTGAACAAATTTCCAATTTTTCAATTCTATGTTATTCATTTTTGAAATGATCATCAGGGTAAGAGAAATTTTAATTTTACAAAAAACTAAACTACTTTTCGTTAGTTATTATATGAAATTGCTTAAACAAACAATGGTTATATTCACATAAGGCACTGTAAATTTTGTAATAAAACAGTGATTGATAAATCTGAAGGTTAAAACACTTCTACTATTATACAGAACATACACAAAAATTCCAGCTTATTAGTTTCAAAATTTTTGAGCAATTGCCTACCCGTTTGAGCATTTTTTTAAAAAAACACACACATTTCTAGTAAACCACGTTTTAAAGAATGGCATCCCGCTTAAAAAGTAATGGCATCTGCTTTTACTAAAACACTTTTAGTTTTTGTCCTAGTGAAGGAAAAATAATGAACTTGGTATTTTTTGAAGCTAATAAGGTAGCCCTGTAAAATAAAACCATAAAATTTTGTCAAATTTTTGGCAAAATTGACAATTTTAGGGTAGTTGGATACCTTAAGAGAAAATATACTTGTCTATATTTCAGGGCTTTTCAATTTTTCTTTGATAATTTGAGAAAAAATCCAATCAAACTAAACTAAAATGTTTCAAAAAAATAGGCGTTACTTTAATAAAGAATACAAATTGCAGACATCTTTCACTAGCATTACAGAAATGATATTTGCAGGCAAAATTCTCATATTTTGTTCAAGTTCGTGAAGTTAATGTAGTTTTATTGTTCTTTGATAATCAACAAATTGCATATTGAACTTTTTTGCTTGTGTTTTTTTGACGTGCAGTGTTTGCTGTAGTACCTTTTTAGCTTCATATCTTTCACGATGGTCTTTTTTAGGTAGCATTTGAAATGTTTGTTTTCATCTCAAACGTTTCATGTGTTCATCGCTTTTCTTAAACTTACTTTTGTGCTATCATGATTAATATGCGTTATTTCATCAAGTGCTTTCTTTCCTCCCTGAGTCAGTTGCAGCATCCAATAGATATTGCAGAAGCCCATTTCTTTTTTCATTCTGTTAATTTATGCATATGAGTCATGGTGAGTCGTACAACACAGCTATCAATGTAAAAACTATAACTCATTCATAGAAAATAGTTTGGATCAAAAGTGGTAGCATGAAGAACTCAGTCACCCCAAATACAATAAGATTGTAAAAAACGTTTGTCATTCCAAAGAAAAAGGGAGACAGGATTTGTCGCCCCGGGATCCCGATGTTTTTTCAATTCCTGGATTGAAATAACTAATCCTGGGATTTAATTTTTGTCTGAATTATGTTTTGAATTTTCTTTTCTCATCAAAATCTTCTAAGAATTTAATTCTCAGAAAATTTATACGGTTATATTCTATCTTCCTAAACGAGACATTGCCCAAAATTCATTGCTGTTCCCCAGTAATAAACACAAGTGTGACTCATTTGTCTGATATTAATAATAAATTTTCATTTTTCATTTCTGAATTATCATATTAAGTCAATATAAAGTATGTATTTTTTAATTTCTTCTCTCTCTTTGTTTATACATCAAGAGATAGCTTTAGTACTATTATTTTATTAGTATATTCTTTTTTTCAACGAGGCTGCGCGTTGAAATTTTAAACCTTCGCAGACCTAGTACATTCCCCAGGAGCTGGTATCTCTTTTTAAAGCGTTGCACCATATAGGCGATACCAATTACAGCAAGCAATTTTGTTTCCTAGTTTCCACCAGAGCTCTTGACGATGCAAACGTGTGCTAGGATTTAATTTTGCTAAGAATATCAAAGGAAAACAGACACTCTAGGGATCTTTCACATGCCGCATTATCACACGACATGGCCTCTGTTGATTTTCTGCATCATGAAAATCCACCGACTTGAGCCGGGGTCGAACCCGCAACCTTGGGTGCGGAAGGCCAGCGACGAACCAACCACGCCACCCTGCCTGTATAAGTATATTCTTATAAGATGGTTAAGCTGTTATTGGTATTTGAAGTATGGAAAAGACATTCTTCAAAATTCTTTCTGAATATTTAAAGTATTTAAAATAATGTTATGTGAGTTATTTCAATGTTTTCTTCTTTTTTAACCTACCAAAAGATAAAATTAGTAACATTATTTTGCTTCCATTATAAATATATTTTTAAATTAGATTGCATGTATTAGTATTGAAATGTTATTAAAAATACTTCGAAAAGACATTTTTTTGAGGAAGCTAAAATAAAAAGTTTTATTGGACTCTGAAATGTACAATCTATTTATTATTATTTTTTTAAAAATTGAAGTCTGTTTTTTGAGTATTTTTATTAGAGTTAATTTTAGTGTTATTATAATTAATTTCTAGTGTTATATGTTAATAAGATTGAAACAAAAGGGACATATTTTTAACATGCTTTTATTTACTGTGGGAGTTGTATGAGTAGAAAAATTTATGTAAATCCATTCTGTCTTTTGTACATGCTTTGTATACGTATATGTGATTTTATCGGGAACAAAAGGTCAGTTCAGACTTCATAATATTAATTTTGTAAAATCTACTTCCTTAGAATGTCTTACTATGTCGTTATCAATTTTAAATATATTTAACACTGAAAAAATACAGTGTTTCAATGAAAATAAAATAGGTGCTTTTTATTCAGTTTTAAGTTTACAATAAAATTTTCGAAAATCTCAACTATCAATTTTTAATTCAAATGTGGATCAATTTTTAAGGAATTCAAATTGTACTATTTTTATTGAATTTGCGTAATGTTCTGTTTTTTATTTGTTTTTGATGACTTAAGTTTTGCTTTGATTGGTTCAATTATGTTTTCAGTTTTATTATGTAGTTTCAACCATGCTAATGTGTAAGTATTTTTCATAAATAGTCCATTCCTAATACCGGGATCAGTCCCGGGATCCCGGGTGTTTTGAATAATGTAATCTCGAAATCCCAGGATTGAAAATATAGCATGGGATCGCAAACCCTAGAGGGAGAAATGTGCAAATACATTTTTATTCCCTTGAAGACTGTCAAAAAGAAGAATACTGACACGATCCTTGGTAAGAAAAAAGCAGTTTTCATCGAATTAAAGATTTTGGGATGCTGGGTTGACTCTGTGCATCGCG
>BMAO01028052.1:0-21192 GCA_019973975.1 Trichonephila clavata
CCCCTTGCCAAGTTGTCCCAAATGATGGTGATGGCTTCTGTCTCTTCAGTTCAATTTCTTATTTGTTGTGTGCAATCCAATATTATTGTTCGACGGGCTGTTCATTTATTATCGACAACTGGAATAGATTTCAGGTATTTACACTTGATCATGAATTGAACAACTACTCATCTGGCGAAGTGTATAAAACTGCCATGTTGAACCCTAGGACTTACTGCTCCGCTTCTGAGTTACAGGCTGTCTGAACTCTGTTCTTTCGGTTTCCAGATTTTTCATAAGGGATATCTCTTTGCTGTATTTTGGTGAGAATTTTCAAACTGTTAAAAACATGAGGTTCAGTGGCAAAAACTTGGATACCTATGTGTTTGTTTCTTCTTATATTGAATCGAAATTTTTGAAAGCAACACTTAAGTCATCAGAAATTCTTAAGCTGGGAAAAAATGACTATATAAAATCTAAAACCAGAAACAGTACAGAAGAATCAAATCTATACATATAAAGGTCAAAATGAAAATAGAATAATAAACCTGACACACCTTAAATCAAAATAGGTATTACAATTGACTACATACCAAATAAATCAAATTTTTAAGTTGAAAAGAAATGACAGAATTAAATCTAAACCCAGAAGAGGTTTGGAATAATCATACCAAAAATAAGGTAAAACAATGTATATTAAACTAATTTAGTTATTGAAAAATATATAACATGTTTAGCTGGAAGACCGATGCATCTTCCTATCAGAATACAGTCTTAACCGTTTGGGTCCTAAGCAGTAATAACAAAGATTCTTGCGTGTTTTTATATTAAACAAGATATCAATCATTGGCATGGCCAAGTAATTTTAGCGCATTTTCACATGTTGTATTTTACAATAATGCAACTAATGAACTTTTTACTAACAGAAAGTAGTGTACTATGCTTAAAAAAAAATTAAAATAGCACGATTTGCATGGTCCAAATTTTGACTGCGGTGATGTTAATACACAAGAATACAGATTTTTATTTACGTATAAGATTTTTTCTGACATGTTCCTTTTTTTTCTGTGGTGTTTATGGTAGTTTCATCTAAATCAGACCTTTGCTAATCTATTTAAGGTTGCTTTTCGGTTTGAATTGATGTTTACTAGGTTACTTCATATATATTTATGTTTATTTTATTACGTTTTCTGGCAAAATTAAGGCTTAATTTTCTTTTGTTTTCTATAACCTATTAATTTAAATTATACTATATTTTCTATTTTAGTGTCTCACATATGCAAGTTGGCAATTGTTGCAATAATATGTCAGTACCTTTTCTTTTTGTTATAAGCTATATTCTGGTACTATTTTGCTACATTGATGAAGCATGGAATTTGCCGATAAAGGTAAAAAGCAATAACATTTTTTGGAGCTTACGTATTATTGCAAAAAATGCCAACTTAATTAATAACTCGCCAAATTGGCAACCATATGCTTCATTTCATATAATGTCGCCAATAGGTTGTGATAATATGTAAGTATACCATAGAAAATGACACTCCATTCAAACTAATTGGGATTATCAGATTGCCGATATCATGATTTAAGTTAGAATTTATGATTACTTACATGTAAGCATCATCACAGCCAATTTGGTGCAATCCTAATCGCTTCTTGATATTTATAACCGATAAGTACTCATTTTTTGATCTCATGGAAAGAAGGTTAACTTTATTCATCAAGAAGATCTTCATGGAAACTATTGATGTGATTGAATTTTTTTAAAATTTTAGTTTGTACTAATTTAATTTTTTTCCAGTTGAAGGCTACCTAATATTTTATTTATGATAATATTTTAGTGAAAGGGTTTATCGTAATTAATTTTTTCTTCTGATTTATATATTTCATGTTATTTTACTCATAGTTCCCATAGCAGAAATATACTACTATTATCACTTTTCCGTTATAATTTGTATTTATATTTTAATTCCTATTTACCTTTTTAGCATGTTAATTTTCTCTCTTATATTACATACTTCATATGAAATCATTCTTAACTGTTAAGCAAAATTTCAATATGAACACTCATAAAAAAATAGCTTCTAACTTTTAGATACACTGCCCTGTAATGGCTCAGTCCGCTTTAAAATAAATCATGTTTGCAAAAAAAAAGCTGGATTTTTTAAAAAATTTAACCCGTGCGAAGAACGGGTACGACACATGAAATCAGTGTTGCCAACTTGGCGAGTTATTTTGAACATTGACATTGGTGCAATAAAATCTAAGAACCTACATTTTCTTCTATTGAAAAGGTTACTACTTTTCCTGATACTTACGTATTAGAGTCACTGCAGCCAAAGTGGTACTTTTTTCACCAAAATTTGATTTTTTCCCCTTATAAGACACATAAGAATCTGTTATTTTGATATCGTGGTGCAAATTTTGCTGCGGTGACGCCAATACATAAGTACCCTTTTCCTTTATTGGCAGATTCCATGTTTTTCCATTGTAACAAAAAAGTAGAAAAATGTAACTTTAGAAAATGACACTCAATGTAAACTGATATTAACAGATTGTCAATATTGTGATTTTAAGTTAGAATTTCTATTTACGTATAATATTTTTTGTCATGCTTTTTTTGTTTTGTTCTGAGCTGCTTATGATAGTTTCATCAAAATCAAATCTTAACTTATCAATTTGAAGTAGCTTTTTGATTTGAATTAATATTATAATTTCAATGTACTATATGTAAGGTTACTTTTATATTTTTTTATTTCTTTTTCAATTTTAAATATTTAAGATTTTCAGTTATGTGCTTTTTTGTTGTTGTTCAGAACTGTTTATGGCAATTTTATCAAATTTAGGGCTTACTTTTTCTGTTTTAATAACCTTTTAATTTAAATTAAAATATAATTCCTATTTCAATTCTGAACTAATACTCTATATTAGATGTATTACTGAGATGTTAGATAGTATTATATAAGGTATGGGTGCAATGCTAATTTAATTTTTTTCAGTTGAATGCTTTCTAATATTTCTTATTCATGATAGCATTTAGTGAATCAGTTTATCATCATTCATTTTTTCTTTCGGCTCATCTATTGCAGGTTATTTCTCCCATAGCAGAAACTCACTACTGCTATCACTTTTCTGTAATAATTTTTATTTATATTTGCATTCATTCATATCTATTTACTCTTTAGCTTGCTAATTTTCTCTCTTACATTGAAATATTTGTTTTTGTTAAATTATTATTTACTTTCAAGCCAAATTGCAATTTGTTTAAAATTATTTCTAATGTGAACATTCATTTGAAAAAAAATGTTTTTAATTTTTGGTTTTCTACTTCACACAGGGTTTTACCCTCCCTAAAAAAATATTATAATTGCTATGATAGAAGAATTTTTGTTTTTAAAATTTAACCCGTGCGAAGAACGGGTATTTCAGCTAGTAAAGAATAAAATGATGACCGAGAAAATTAATGTCATTGGGGTAAAAGCGTGGGGTGCAATTTCGGAATTGAAAGAAGTTAGAAACTATAACAATTGCTATATTTATAGAACACCCTACGCGCTTTTACCCCCAATGACATTCATTTTCTCGTTCATCATTTTATTCTTATATTAAGAATTATTTTTTTACTTTTTAGTTCGATTCAGTATAAAAGCGTGTTCTTTAGTTTTTTTTTTAAACTATAATTTTTTTTTTTACTTCATCCAAATGTTATCTGCACCAAAAGAAAAACTCAACCTCACTTTTCGTTGAATATTTTAATAAAAAAATAGTAACTGTGGAATATTCTGGTGTGGAAGTGATAACTAACTGGGTATGATCTCTTTCCAAGAATTTCAGCCATATTGCTCTGTTGTTTAAATTACAGAATCAAATGGGGAATTTCCAATGAATTCTTTCTTTCCTTTCTGTTTGACTTCAAAGCGAATTGGATGTTCAAATATGCAAAATCCACTCAAGAGAATCCATTATAAATGTGGTTTTTAATATATTCATTCATAAATTCATTCAATTAATTTTTCTATTTATTGGTGCTTGTAGAGAAAAGCAGAAAAGAAATTTTTCTTCTATGCTCAAATAATCGATGGATTTTTGAAAAATTTTACAGTTTAAAAAAGTAACGCTCTGCCTTGTAAACATCATCCCCCCGCGATATAAAATATTTCATTAATTACAATAACACTAAATGTAAAATTATGACGATGGCGTAACAGTATTTGTTTGAAAGTTTTTAAGAATTTGTTTTCATTTTGATCCATTGTCAATAGTAGCAGTTTTTACATCGCTATTCTTTTTTTGTTTTATATAAACAAATTTAATAAACTCTTTACGCGTTTTTTCTCTACTACCTCCCCCCTCCTCCCATTCATTTAAAAATAAGATATGAAATTCGTATCCTTAAAAATTAATTATGGTATTTATTGCTCGCAGTTTAACTCGACATTTATCGTGAGCTGTACACAAAAAGAGCGCTTTCATCAGAATTTCAGTCGTAAAATGGATGAAATATATTGAAGAAAATGGAAGAGGATAAAATAATTGGACTTACTTCGAATGTATGTTTTATTTTTTTACTTGAGCAAAAAGATGGTTTGAAGCCTAGTGACTCAGTGGTAGCTTACCGCGCTTCCACGGCACAGGTTCGGGTTTCAAATCCCAGGCTGGGCAAGGTCACCTCAACCTTTTATCCCTGCAGTGGGTCGATAAATGAGTACCAAGCTTGCTTGGGAACTAAACACTGGGAGTTTCTCGTAAGACTGACCATCTGACCGGAACATCTGATCATGCACCTCAGTACCCAAGGTCACGAAAACTGAGTTGGGCACAGTAGGCTTTGTCCTCATGGATTACTGCGTCATTGAGTTTAATAACATGGTTTAAACACTCCAAAGAAAACAGCACTTCAAGAACAAAAGCCCCCCCCCCTATCTAACGCATCACAGTATATCTAAATTATTTAATATTTTATTTGTAAGAAAAAAATAATACTGGAGAAAAGAATTTTTATTAGTAATCATTTTAAAATGTTAATCACAAGAAAAAAAAATTTCTTCAATGATCTAAATTATTACTCTGAATTTTTACACATTTATTGTTCCTTTTTTGGAGTAAATTTCAAAAGTATTATTTTTATTTACATTTTATGAGTAGTTTTTCAGATCGTAACATGTTTTCGAAATCTTTTATCGATATATAAATAAGGTATTGTTAATCGATTTTCTCTAAAATTAGCCGAGATTAATGGTCTGTTATTTTTTATATATTTTCCTCTTTAGATAATAAACTGACGCGAAAACATAAGTGCAGGGCCTTTCTAGTCCAGGGGTGGCGAACCTTTATGGATCAATGGGCCATGTTTTCTAAAGAAGTGTTTACTGAAGTATAGGAGTGCCTTAAAATAATTTTGACTTGTGATTATTGGAAAATAATAAAACTGAATACAACAACTTAAAACTATTTATTTGCTACCAAAAAATACATTTTGCACTGTATGGTAATAAATGTTTTAGTTATGCGTGCAATTCAAATTAAAGTAACGTTTGTGTGACTTCTGTTGTTGCAGATTAGATGACAAATAACTTATTTTAGGATTGTAATATATTACTTTTAGCAGAATGCATGCTGAATTGAAGTCATCTGCCAAACGGTCTCCAAGCCAGTCTTTAATGTTATTCATCTCTGAAAATAATGACTCGCAGACATAGGTAGATGAAAATAGGGTTAAAATAGCATGAGTCAGCTTCATCACACAATTAAATGTGTCTGGAATCGAACTCCATGTTTCCCAAATTCCGTTATTGTCATTTTTACTTATATTGCTTATTAATCTTTCTATTTCAATTAATTCCAATATTTTTCTCATTTCAATAAATTTTTGAATCAATATTGAACTTGACTGGAAATCAATCAGATTGCATTTCAAAGTTTTCAATTTCCAACCAATCCAATTGGAACAAGTTCAGTTTATCAAACGAAGTCACATCCGGGTATGTAACAAGCTTGAGCGTTTCCGATATCTTTTTGAACTGCAAAAATCTCGCTGAAAATTCCTTGATTGAAGATCAATTACAGAAATAAATTAAGCAATAAATCTTTTTCTACGTCTGGTTTCTCATGTACATCTATGTCTTTGATATTTTTTTCAAGTTTGGGATGCGTAATTTTTTGAAAAAAAATACGGAACACAATAACAATAACAAACGAGAGTACTCCTCGCCACTTCACGACCGATCACTCGCGTTTGTTCGTAATACTTCATAGTATACTTTGTTATTTTGAACTAAAATGCAAACCGTTTTGATCAGCTGCATGCCCAAAATATTGTGTCGCGTGCCATCAATGGGACGCAAGCCATTGGTTCGTTATCTCTGTTCTAGTCTGCGTACAGGAAATACATAAAAAATTCACTTCTTTAAAGCAATTCAAAAGCCGCGTAAATAGATTCTTTCCAAAAGAAATACTATGAAAAACACATTGATTCAATTAATGGAAATATCAAAAAATGAATTAATAAATAAATAAAAGAAAGAAAGAAAGAAATGCTTTTTGTTGAGACCATTTTAGATAATTGTATGAAAATAAGAGAAAAGAAAGATTCAATACTTTTAAGAAAAACTGATAAAAACCAAGACCAAACGATAATTTAATCTTAGGTCAAAAACTAAAAAAATCAACAATTTTCTCTCTTTAAAACACACGCAATGTGAATACAACAACAAGAAACCGAATTAGTTTTATAAGAATGAAGAATAAATTGGAAAAAAAGTTATCTTAAGAACAAACACTTAAATGTACATTATAGAAAAAAGTAAACTACAGAGAAAAAAAATTTTTTTTCTTCTTTTTACCATAATCAATTCTCAAAATTCCATTGGTAAACAAATTAATATTAATTCAAGATAAATGAATCGATGATGTTCTTAATCCTTAAAAATGGACGTAAATTTAAAATTTCAAAAACATCTGCTCTTTATTTTTTTAATAAATATTAGTAATCTGTTTGTAATCTAAAATTCCAGATCATTATTACAATGGAATGAAAAGATTATACAAAATAATTTCAGAAAGAAGAACATTTCCCACGATTTTATATTGATATTTTACGTAATAAAATCATAATTAATATCCTATTCGTTCTAAAATAATGGTAACTCAAATTTGTTACATAATTTTAAATTCATATTTAAAAATACGGTAATGTACATAATTCCTCCACATTTTCATGTTCATCGTTTAGTAGAGCGACAAGCAAATGTCTTTTTAACAAGTGGCCCGAAGAAAACAAAATTTGGGTGGACATAAATCATTTATTATAAAACGTAAAAAAGATTTTAAAATTTTAAAAGTTATATGTAATACTAATGCGATGACTAGAGCATTGGTTATGTATTCTAGTTTTTTTAAAAAAAGTTTAACTTTAAATACGCATGTATACTTTTAATAATTTGATACACGTTTATTTGAGCAAGCTCTATTTTTTGAACATGTGAAACATTTTTAATTAAATAGCGTATACATATTTTTACAGCTTAATTGTGGACTACGCAAAATTTTTTTCTAGCTTCTGCATTGTTCTCGAATATTTATAAATATAACGTAAGATAACGTAAAGCTAGACGGGAACTCTTCATAGATTGTTTGATTAATATTAAGATTGACAACTTAGTCAATTATTTGTTAAATTTTGGATTCGGTCGGTGTTTGGTTGGATTATACTTCAGAAAATATCTTCAAATATAAGAAGGTGTGTTGCCTGGAAGTGCTAAGTGTAAGTGATCCGATTTATTATTATTATCTCGTCTACTTCGCGCGGTGGCTCCCATATTTATCAATTGACACATTTCTTACCTTGGGTTGTTGAATATGTGTCGTTGTTGGGAATAGTATATAAATTGTATTATTTTGACAATGGCTTGTTTTTCTTCTAATTCTCGTACACCAATGGATGGGGATAGCCCATCCATTACAGAGCTGACATCCTATACACGAGTATTTAAATTTTTAACACGTAGAGATGGGTTTCTAGTGCATGCACGTGATGTGGTGTGGAAGTTCAGAATGGAAGTGACGTCATCTTTACTAATACGTAGTAGAAAAATACTCTACTTTACGAAAAAATAAAATTATTTCGACAATGATTTCGTAGGGTAATTTCTCTGTGCTTCAAATTTCACAAAAAAAAAAATACGAAAACTTTAAAATTATAATTTTTATAACGATTCCCCACTTGAAAGTTCAAACGAAAACAATAAAAGGAAATTCGAAAAAAACAACAACTTTTATACTTGATAAGATTTAAAACAAGCTATAATAGTGCCTATTGTAATTATTTTTCGGCATAATATGTATTTATATACATATTCAACATTTGTAAAATTTCTAACTTCTAGGAGCAGGAAATGCAATGGCCGCATGGCATGGTGTGGAAGTTTGGAGTGTTGTGAAATCCTCGTTTTTGGTCGTCATAGTTTTAAGACACTCTTGTTTTACGAAAGTCAAAAACATTTCAACAATGATTTCGAAATTTAATGAGTTTCTGCATACTTTAGTTTTCAAATAAATAAATATTTGAATTAAAACGACTTGCAAGTATAATTTTTGGACGGCTTTGCAAATTTCAAATATAAAGCAGAAACAATGAAAGGATGTTCGAAAAATATTTACTTTTCGGAATAATTAAAACCAACTGTGTGTTAGAGGGCCTTAAAGTATTTGTTTTCCCGTATTAGAGATGTTTATACATATCGACAGCTTTTTATGCATATTGCAATAGCAAAAATAAGAACAGCTATTTACATATTCAGCCCCCACGTCTGTCTTCACGTGCGTGGTGTCGAAGTTCGGAGTGGAGGCGACGTCTTCGTCATCAGACAGAGGTTGGAAAGCTTTTTTATACGAACATTTAAGAACAAGAAGAGACATTTTTTTAAGCTGACACTCTTCAGAGCCACTTGTAGCTCAATCTAACAACAAAAATGGCGGCACCAGACGGCATGGAGATCAATGATGGCATAGAAATTAAAATTCCGTGGGAAAAAATTATTCACTACATCCCTTTACCCGACGAGGAAGGGGGGAATTCGACCTTATTCAATATGACTTCCGGTCTCAGATGCAACATGGCTCAAGAAATATTTCATACAATCTATGCTATGTGTTCCAGCAATGGTTCCCTGTGACCTTTCAGCGATTACATTTGCAACATGTGATCACTTCTAAAACAGGTTGATGTCCTCTATCCCGGCAAATTGTCAGTGACTCTGGTTCTTCGAACTTCTTAATCATTCCTTTTCAAAACATTAAGCGATAATGTCCTTTAACGTACTAGTTTCTGTCGGATTTTAACAACACCTCCTACATACTACATCAGGGGTTTGGCAACCTTTTAGCTGTGGCGTGCCAAACCAACTGACCAATAGGATTCAGCGTGCCACACAGTAGGACATTTTTGAAACCATTCGATCCCCGCGATAATGCATGCAAAGTTAAAGAATAGAGGTCAATAATATGGATTTACAGTTTTATTATGTACTAGCTGTTACCCGCCCGCTTCGCTGGGTACTTCATGATGTTTTATAAATTTTTACTGCTTATATATATGTATAAATTATTGATATCTAAGTCCTAGCATTAAGAATTCGATTGAATTGAAAAATATACTTATTCCTGTAACTGTCACCTGTTGATAAAAAAAAAGGGCAGAACTCATCTAATTTGTATTTTCTAAAAATCTCTAAAATTGAAGCATAGAATGATGTTTGCTCTTTCGTAACTCAAAAACCAAGTGGATTCCCGCAAAACCAATTTTCGGTGGATCTCTACTCCGTAAGTTGAACATGCAAGCCAAATTTCAAGTCTAAATCTAACAGAAAAAAGCAAAGGTTTTACTATAAATATCCCCATAATCCCGTTGAGAGCCGTTTTCCAAAATTACCGCTCTTAGCGGATTTCAATTCACCAAAAGAAAAATGCAAACCAAATTTCATTATTATAGTCCTTGTAGCTCGAAAAAAGTAATTTTTTTTGTCAATACGTCCCAGTAACCCCCTGCAACCCCCCAGAACTCTTGATTTGCTTAAAATTTATTCTTAGTGGATTCCTATTCAACAAAAGAAACATGCTTAACAAATTTCAAGTATATGGGTCTAACAATTAAAAACAGGAATTTTTTTCTGTAACTCCTCTTGACCCCTCGCAAACATCTTTGGGGGTCAATTTTCATTTTACTCTTTGTTAGAGGAACTCTATTTCATGAAAGGAACATGCCTACCAATTTTCAAGCAGGATGATCAAGTAGTTTAAAAATGGAAATATTTATCGATTACGCCTCTTAATCTTCCGAAATTAAACTTGGTAGTTGATATTCGCGAAACCCATTTTGTAGCGGTTCTCTACTTTACGAAAGGAATCTGCTTATCAAATTTCAAGACTGTACGTCTAACAGTTTAAAAATGGGGATAATTGTCTATAACGCCACTTGAGCCCCACAACGCCACTTCTGGGTCTGTTTTCACAAAAAACATTTTGTAGGGGAATTGCACTCTATGAAAGGAATCTGCTTAGCAAAATTTGAAGACTGTGCGTCCAATTAATTAAAAATGCAAAAAAATTATCAATAACGCCCCTTGAACCCCCGCAACGCCACCTAGGGGTCGATTTTCACAAAACACATTTTGCAGTGTATTTCTATCATATGAGAGGAATCTGCTAACCAAATTTCAAGACTGTGAGTCTAATAGTTTAAAAAAAGAAATAAATATTTATATCTGCCCTTAACCCCCCGCAACACCCCTTGGGGGTCAATTTTCTCCAAACCCGTTTTGTAGCGGATATTTACTCCATGAAAGAAAAATTCCTACCAATTTTCAAGCAGGTAGGTCAAATAGTTTAAAAACGAAAATATTTATCTCTTATGCCACTTATTCCCCTGCAACGCCACTTAGAGGTCTGTTTTCACAAAACCTTCTTATAGTTGATCTCTACTCTATGAAAGAAATCTCTTTATAAAATATAAAGACTGTGCGTCTAATAGTTTAAAAATGGAAATAATTATCTATAACGCCCCTTAAGTCCCCTCAACGCCACTTGGGGGAAATTTTCACGAAACCCATTTTTAGCGTATATCTACCCTATGAGAGGAATCTGCTTACTAAGTTTCAAGACTGTACGTCTAATAACTTAAAAATAGGAATTTATAACGCCCCTTAAACCCCCCGCCCCCGCAACACCCCTTGGGCGTCAATTTTCCCAAAACCCATTTTGTAGCGGATATTTACTCCAGGAAAGAAACTTACCTACCAATTTTCAAGCAGGTAGGTGAAGTAGTTTAAAAACGGATATATTTATCTATTACGCCCCTTAATCCCCCGCAACGCCACTTAGAAGTCTGTTTTCACAAAACCCGTTTTGTAACTGATCATTATTCTACGAAAGGAATCTATATATCAAATTTAAAGACAGTGCGTCAAATAGTTTAAAAATGGAAATAATTATCTATAACGCCCCTAAGCCCCTGCAACGCCACTTGGGGGTCGATTTTTAGCAAACTCATTTTGTAGAGGATCTCTACTCTCTGAAAGGAATCCGCTTACCCAATTTCAAGATTGTACATCAAGTAGTTTAAACATGGAAACAATTATTATTAAAGCCTTTAACCCCCCGTAACGCCCCTTGCGTTTCGAATTTCGGAAAATCCTTTCTTAGCTGATGTCTACTCTATCAAAGGAACATGTCTACCAAATTTCAAGTCTGTAGGTTGAATAGTTTCAGAGATTTCGTGATTAGTCAGTCAGTCAGTCAGTCAGTGAGTGAGTCGCTTTTCTCCTTTATATATATAGATTAATTTTGCACTATTTGCAGATGTTTCTTAACATAAAAGAGAACCATAATATGTTACTATTTCTTCAACACAAAAATTTTTTTAATTTTACAAATATTATGTATTTTTAAATATATTTACTCAAGTGAGAGAAATAGACAACATAAAATATAAATATTTTCCTTCATTATAGAAAAAAGATAAACAAAAATTTTAATGCGAATCTAGTGCTTGCACCTCTCCAATTTCATACAGCAAAATCAAGGGTATAATGAGTGATTTTCGATTTGACATGATTCTGAGCATTCAATTGTTAAACAATTTCTTTGAGGACTGAAATATTTTTCATATGAGGACAGACTTTTTACTTAGATAGGTCGAACCAAAAGAAAGGAGAGTTCATGCAATTTTCTGTCTTAAAGCAATTACATCTCTTCCACAATGACATTCAATAATTCCCAAAATAACTGTAAAATTATCTTCTTAGAGTTATCTTATAGATCTTTTCTTATTTCCGTAAATGTCCATAATTCTAAAGAGATTTGTCAAATAAGGTCCATTTTAAATTTATCAACTTCCATCCACTCAAACATTGACAAATTTGCAGAGTACTGCAGAATGTCACTGAAAATTGCACCCCGTGCCATAGTTTGCCCACCCTTATACTAGTTCTAGTATCTAGGAGGTCGCTTTCAGCTCACGATAAGCTATGGATAATCAAGATAATATACAGCTGTTCCAAGAATGCGCGTTCTGGCAATATGAGTCGCATCAAACACTTGAGCTGTTTCATTTCATCGGAGCATACTTATTGTGTGCACATGCTTTTACACCCCAAATTATTGGTGCGTTTATCCATATGAAAGCATAAATTTGGATTTTGCTTTCATATCCAGGTTTTATGCTGATTCTCGGTTTGGTTACAGCCCCTATCGACCATTTTCGGGACTCCCCCCCCCCCGGAATCTTATTTTTCATATCATTATTGGTATCCATACGAAGTTTGGTAACTTTTCTGTTGTTAGATCCAGCTACAGCTGCCTCTGAATAGTGCCAGATTAAAAACCTTTGTCCTCCATTTCGATTTTTTTATACGTTCATTATCAAGAAATAACACAGCATTCTAATATGGTTATTTTTCCTGCGCAGAAAACATTTTAAATATAAAGTAGATAAAATACATAGGATTTAAGGGTATACAAAAAACATTTATGCTTTCAAGTGTTTAAAATGTTAACTATATAGCCGGCAAGTATTTTTTAAGCATCAGAAGTAGGATTTATATGTATATATATATATATAACTGGCTTTATACTAAAAAAAATATTTGTGTGTGTGTGAATTGATATGTATTCAAAAACTATACTATCAAAATTTTGTACTAAATGAACACAAAAAGAAAGTTTTACACCTACGACGTACTATAAACGAACACAATAACTATTGGCGACTGACCTTTTTATTTGACCCTCGGTTAAGTGACGTGGAGAACACCTCAGCTAGAACCCATCTCTAAGCTAACATACCATTCCGAAAGTCCAGTCCACCACACTAGTTTTGTCGGATTCCGTGCAACCACGCTTGTGTGGAAGTTAGGAAGTGTGGTTCCGCCCGTTTCGCTGGTAAGTGTAGCCACCAAAAAACTACTCCTATACAATAATTAAGGGGGGGGGGATGTTTTCGAAATGCATATGCAATGTATATGTTTTCCCCCTGCAAGCAGCAACTTTGCCAATAATTTTTTAAAAAGCAGAATATATTTAAATTATGAAAGGCAATAAATAAATAGAATTTACAAGTATTCGAAAACCTTAGAAAACATTACAACTTTTCAATGAAATGAACGGATGAAATTTTTGTAAGGCTTTTCGTATAGGAAAAGTACAAATATTTAGACATAACTCAATCTACAGTACTAAAAGCAATTTACTTAAAAACCCCCTACTTAAGACCTATTAAAATAAAGAGATTGCAGTCATGATGTTGTGGAAAAAGTAATTGGTCGCAGCAATAACTCGCACTATTTGAAAGCCTAGTATGGCTCTTTACCCGTTACCTAGACTCGAGGGGGTTGTTATGTATAAAAAATAAACTACGTAGTTGTTCTAGATTTGAATATAAATCAGAATATGTAAATATGAAATAGGTTCTTTGAAACTATTTTTAATACATCTATTAACGTTGGAAATTATTTTCTTTCATACTGCTATCGTCTGCTTTAATTTAACAATGTATTTGACTCTTAATTTTTCTTGCTATGAATTTTATTTCCTGATACCTATCTCCTATTTCCCCCTATCATTTGATATTATAAGTTTTGTTACTAAAGTTAGCATCCTTTTTTGTAATAAATCTCGATGTGAGATTTGTTCAGTTGACTGTTAGAATTCGAATTTTATGGGGTTTTTTTTTTGACATGTTATAGAAAAAGCTTTAGCTTTTAGTGTCTATTTCATTAGATTTAAATTACAAAGATTTTTTTTCAATGTTCTTCCGTGAAAAAAAAATGTTCTTGTTTGATGTGTCCTAGTTTCAGTTAAAAAGTTTAATTTATTTCGAATTAATTACTCTTGCGCCCTATTTCTAACCCTGAACTACCGAAACAAAAATGACAAACCCGTCAATGTTGGAGCTGTGCACAGCCGGGAATAACGACTACAGTGTCATCCTTCTCGCTGGAGCGCAGTTTGAAACCTTTCTATTTTACGAACACTAAAAAGAACAGTAAAAATAAGTTCGTAATGTAACTTCACTTGTTTCCAAAAAAATGCAGTAACTGTTAATTTTTTTAAGGAAGAAATATTTTTATTTAATTTCAACTAGACCTGAAAATTGTGGTATTTTTAACACTGGAGACCTAGTACATTCTCCGGGAGCGGGTATCACTTTTTAGTGCAACATTGTATAGATAGATACCAATTGCCGCCATTTAATTTTGACGATTATTTTCCAAATCGGAGAAAGATATCTGCTCTGACGATGCGGAATTGTGCAAGGAATTTAATTTTACCTACAGTATCCACGCCCAACAGGCACTCTAGGGATCTTTAACACGTCGCATAATCATACGACGTGGAGCTGTCGATTTTTTACATCATGAAAGCCACCGACTTGGGCAGGGGTCTAACATGCAAACTTGGGCTTACAAGGCCAGAGCAAAACCAACTAAGCCAAATTACGTAAGAAATATAGAGAAAATAATATACGTAGAGTTAAAGTGTGTTTGAAAAAGGTGTTTCCGCGCGAATACAGTCGTCCCTCAGTAATTCGAAGTTGGAGGAACCAATGAAAAACTTCGAATTATCGAGAGAGCTCGAATTATCAAGAAGGTAGAAAAAAAATTCCCAAAATGCACGAAGATAATTTTTTTTCCTAACACATTTAAATTTGAAACTACGTAATAAAACAACAATTGTGTATATATGTATAAAATTCTTTTTAAGTGTTTTTAAAAAGTTTATATAACGAAGTATAAATACAGAAGTTAAAAGTCCTGTATTAAAGAATACATTCATACACAATCCTACGCATCTCTTCTTCACAAAAGCGGATCATCCTTTCTGAACACATAAGTAGCAAGGCCACGTATTAAACGAAAGATAGGGACGGCTGACAATAGGTACGGTTGCTCTATTGTCCACTTAATTGACCCCATATGATCACCAAATAGGCTACGTTACAGGGGAGACACTCAGAGACAACACAACTCTAAACATGCAAGCTTCAACTTGTTTGCTACAGGACTTTACATGATAGTGAGTGTTCGAATTGTCGAGAGTTTTATAAGATAACTTCGAATTATCGCGTGTTGTAGTCTGACCAGCCACAGATTTACTTCAAAATAATGAGTGTACCAAAACGCATTGTTTTAGTTCGAAATATCAAGAGTTTTTCTAGGGACTGAGCATAGATGTATTTCGAATTATCCAGATGTTCGTTTTATCGAAGGTTTGAATTAACGAGAGTCGACTGTATTTAAAACTAATAATAGAATAGCTGAAAGTATTTTCTATCGCCATTAGAGAAAGACACTTATAAAAATATCAATAACACAAACAGGTATCATTTACCCATTAAATATATATGTATTTACGTATTTTATATTACGTAGACGGATACCCTGAAGTCTGTACGAAAGAAAGGACCCCCCTTTTCTCGGAGTGGAAACGTTCTCGTCGCGTCGTGTCTGCAAATTACTAAAATTTAAGAACAAGTAAAAAAAAATCACATTAACTCGAAACTTAATTGCTTTTTTGTTATTTATCTAAAAAACCCAGTAATAATTTGTTTAAAAAAATTAAGTACGCAGTTTAAATATGAAGAAGTACAACACGTAGAATGAAACTTTGTTGGGGAAATGCATTGGAATGTTTTTTCATAGAAACTACCTTAAAATATTTCCTTTCATTCATTAGAAGTTTTTAGTCAGATTTTTACAAAAATATTAATGGCATAGTGATTTATTTATAAAAATACATCTAATTGTGTATTGATATGCATATATATTAATTAAACTAATATAGTATTTACTATTTACATCATTTATATTTTTGTACATCGAATCAGTCATCGCGAACATCTAAAAGTTGCATTGCAATTTGAGTTCTTATTGTTTTCATTACCATACAAAACTGAAAGGATGCGCATAGTTTGATTGTAAAAAAAAAATACATACTATTATTAACGCACTCATTTCCCCCGTTTCTGTAAGAGAAAATGTTTCTAAAGAGTTAAATGTAATTTAAAAGGTAATGAAAAAAACGTAGTTTGAAGTTCCTCAACGGCTCCCAAATAGAACCCACTTAAGAAAATAATAAAAAATAAAAAAAATCCAGCTATCCTTTTCTTTTAAAACATTGTATATGAAATATACTGTATTTCAATTGACATTGAATGGGGAGTATTGCATAGATTTCACCCAAATGCTTGCAATAAAACCATAACTTTCTGTGTGTGGACAATTCAAATATTCCTTCCAGTGAGTACAAAACAAAAAAGTCGTTAATATTCATGAAACTTAGTTACGAAGTACCATTTTAACAAGAAGACAAACTCACGACAACTGTCTCCATTTTCAATTGGGGATTGTATATTTCTTTCCAGAATTGCTAAATCATCATTTTTTAATTAAGGTTTCCGTTGGAGAGTAAAGCTGTGGAAGCGTACATGCGATGACCGTTAAAACTAATGAGCTGGGATTGGAATCTTATGTTTGGGCTATTTTTTCTGAAAAACGATTAGCTGTTTAATTTAAGACTCCTATATGTAAGTTGAGAATTTAAATGTGATGTATATAAAACCCAATCAAAATATAGTTTTCTTCATTGAATGGTAAATGGGGATCACAGTTATGTATTCATTAACACATTCTTAGTTTTTAAACAGGCTTATACATATCAATATAAAATTAGTTTTTATGAACAATTTTTTGCTTCAGTTAAAGAATTGAAATTACTTTAAAGATGTAATTTCTAAAATTTTAGCAAAAGAATAAAAAAAGGTGAAAATATGTTTTGAAGCTACTAGAGATATCTCTTTTAAGATAGAAACATATTGCAAACAGTGGGTGCTAATATTATTACAAATTACTTAATTTCAACCGACATTCATCAAATGAAAGCAAAAAAATTACTGTACAGATTTGATTTTTGTCATAAAAGTGAAATACTTAAAAGCTAATCATGCTCGATTCAAATACATGGCAACCTGATTTGAGTATCCTAAATGCTAATCTTAATCTTAATATTAATGAAAATCAACGAATGGTTTGTAATCTGTATTTTGAAAATTAAAAGCAATTTCAGTAATACGTTTTTTAGACAAAGGAAAGAGGGAGAGCAGTAATCTACATTTTATTTAGAATTTATAACTTATACCCTATTTAAATTTGTAAGCAATGACAGCTTGATTAAGTTATCAAAAGTTTGTAAAACTGAAATATATAAACGCTCGTTCCAATTTATTAACTAAAATTGCTGAGTCAAATGAAAAGTTCAAACAATGCACAAATGAACAATTTTTACTTCAGACAATATTCAATATATAAACAAATGTTAAGAACTAATTTCTCATCCATCTCCTATTAACTCAATTATCTGAATACAATTGAAATGTTTAATTATTTTAAAGCCATGATGTGCGACAAGAATTCACCAACAAATATTCCCAGAAAGACTAAATTACAAATGCATCTAGCCTTACAAAGAACATCAGCTAGCATTTTCAATTAAATAAATTTTTTTATTATAAATAAAATAAACAGTAAAAATAAGCAAGTTTTGAGCACTCTATTTAGCTTTGACTGTTAGTATTCTTGTGTGTCGTTCAACAAATATTCTTTTTACTGTATACTTATCTGTTGATTCTCTCGCATGTCCAGAAATATACGTAATTCGGACTCTGCCTAAAGAGGTCTTGTCACACTAAACTATTCGTAGAGCAGTTTGGATTAGATAGTATTGGTATTAGTTGGCTTCAATAATTACGCATCGATAATCGAGATATAAAAAATATATGGCAATTAAATACTTCAAAATTTTTTTTTCAGGTCTGAAGGAAATAAATTGTACTGAAAGAGCAAATTCCGCTGTTAGAAAAAATCCCCCCCCCCCGTCGTTTATTGGAAAGGACCAGTGTTCCAAAGGACCGTTAACCGATGTCTAATCTGAGATTTCGTAATGGCTCAAGTACTATGCATGCGCGTTTACAGTCGTGGGATCTTACTTTTTAAAACAATGTCATTATTTTTTTCATTTGAAAATTGCAATAGTTTAATACTCGAGTCTTATGGGAAATCAGAAAGAGAAAGTATGGGCTTTTAAAATGAAATTGAAGCTTCATATTCAAAAACTGTTAAAAATCCTGGTGCTTAAAAAGCTCTCTAAAATTTCTGGTGATGTAAGTTTAAAAACTCATAAATAACAATATACGGGTCTTACATTCTTCGTTGTCAGAAATTATTCAAACTTCCCACAATTTTTCATTCTCTGTCTAGATATATCTTAAATGCTCGAATATAGAAAATTGCATTGTAAAGTATATATAGTTATGTACTGTTTGATTCAGTGATTCTGAGTGAGTACTATGTGTTTACAGCGCATTTATATATAAGACAAAATTCCATCTTTCATTAAATAACTGCAACGATGAGTTATCCTGATTTAAAGCATTTAAAAGCTTCTATTTACCATTAAAGTCTGCAGAAAGTGCTTGAATGTTGCAACTCTTGTGATCGTCGTACCATGGCTTCTTTGTACACACGCAAATAAATTCATTCTAATGACCCAAAAGTCTCCTAAGACACTGCAGAAACACTTCCTTTGACATTGCAGAACTCACAAATTTCTATAGAAAAGCCTTTTCTTCTGAACACTCTTCTGACTGACCAATAGTCAATAAATATCCAGCCTCTTGACTGCATTAAAAGTCGATTCTCGACAGGATAGTTGAAAAGGATCAAAAGAAATACAGCTGAAAGGGAGATCTTAGAAGTAAGACTCGCTGTCAAAAAACCTGTTGTTTTCATCCACAAATACTAGGCTAAGTCGTGTGAATAAAGTGCTTGTAACTGAATTATTTGCTTTGGAGTTTTCTACCATCCAAAATTCTTCGACAGTTGGTTTTCAAATTTCGAAAGAATTTCAAAGCTGTATTGATAACTAACTTTAACCTATCGCACTAATAAAAGCCATATTCTTTAAAAAAAAATATTAGCCATCTGTATTTTAATACGTTTTTTCAGCGTAACTTTAAAGTAAAATGTGGCTTGAATTTTAAAACTCACGCGTTTGTACAGTTGAAATTGCCACCCATCTGCTACAGTGGTCAGTGACGCTGACTGCTCTGACGTTGTGTCTGGGTTCGAGTCCAGGAGAAGTAATGGATGTTTGTAAATGAAGAGTGCCTTTACGGCAGGAGGGTACTCTAAATACCCATCGAGCTACCAGTCCTCTCGTGAGGTTGGCGGAAGGGGAAGAGAGGTGGGAGTGCCCTGATCATCCCTAAGTTGCTCTCCTACAAAATTGTAGGGGGGGGGGCTGGAAGAACCAATCCAAAACGTATAGTCACCTGCATGGTGCTCAAAGCTACAGGTAACGACAAGCGCAAAGTATTAGCACCTTGTCACAATGACATTCATCAAAGAAATCGGATTATCTAAATCCTTACGTGGAGGAAAATAAATTGGACGTTGTCCTTTTGTTTTTTTCAAAATCTTAATCTAAATCTATATTTGAGAAAGTAATTCTCGCAGAAAAGCAATTTGCATATTTTTTTTATATAATGATATTGCAGATTGGAATCGGTTCAAACAGCAATTGAATTTTGACAGAATAAAACTGCAACAATCAATTTCATACCAAATTTAAAAATGTAAGGGGAAAAATTAAAATGTTTCTACTTTATTAGAATTATCAAAACGTAAAAAAATATCCCACTCATGGATTAACTTTGTTAAAACATTTGTATAACTTGATCTCTTATCTTGAAATTCACATATTCGCATCATAATGCGAATAAAGATTTCTGGGCGCTTTTCCGTAAAGAATCAAGTAACAAGGCTAATGCGATTGTAGAAATGTTTACTCGAAACATAAATGAATTATTCTGAAAGGTTAAATTCTGAATCTATTTTTGTTACTGAACGACAAGAATCCCAGAACAATTTCCTTTCGTAATAATTGCGTCGCGAATTAAATAAATCAATATTGAGCAGAAAGTGAAGTGGACTTTCACAGGAAATATAAAACTTAATAAAAATAATCTTGAGCAGGAATAAAGTGTGAGATTGAGATATTACAGGAAATATCAACTACAAAAAATAATTAAAACTCGAATTGTTTCTTTTTTTACTAAATTTTATTTTAAAAAATGAATATTATGTATTTAAATGAATCAATGTTTTTAAACGTCATCGGTCTTTAAAATATGACCGAGTATCCAAACATTCAAAATCGTCTTCACTCTTTTTAAATACACATTTGTGACCTAAATATTATTCAGAGTAAATTATGTAGAAATGAAACATATTTGTTTTGTTTTTTAGAAAAATCAAATTGCGCTGGGAAGAATTTTCCAAAATAGAACGTATAAGGACCAGAAAAACAATAAATATATAATTCGGAAAATGAAATTATTATTTTTTTTTGGCTGCTATTCTAGTGGACCAAAGGAAATATAATACATTTTGATTTTTTTATCAATCAATTAGTTCCAAAATAGAAATTGAAAAAAAATTTTAAAAAATCTTTAAAAGACAACTTTGTATTCACAACCTGGTTACGTTAAAAACTTAGGGGAATAGAATGTTGAAAATTTTACATAGCGCGCATGAAGTATATGCAATTCAAAAGTATTGTTATTATGAGAAAAAAGCATAATTATGATTTTATCCGTTAAAGAAG
>BMAO01028053.1:0-55855 GCA_019973975.1 Trichonephila clavata
TTCTAGTGAATATTTTGGAAGTCAAATAAAAAAACTCATTTTAAGTGTGTGGTATATGACTGAAGGAGGAATGGAAAGCTGTGAACGATGACGGCCTATAAACTAACAAAACACCAAACATTCCTTTTTTGAATTCTTTGTACTTTTATTATTTTAACTAATAAATTTCAAATTACATCTCAATAACAAATTATGACAATTAAAAAAAACATTATCAGTCTCTAGTGCAATGGAGTGTACGATATTTTTAGAGTCCATCTTTAGCCTACACAAACAAACTAGATGGTTTACCCATGCGAGAACAATGCCATGTATAATGGTCCGTATGAAAAACATGGTGTGCCCAAATCTAAGCCATAAACAGACTTCGTTTGGCCTTGAACTTATTGATTGTCATTGCGAATGTCAATCTAATTGGAATATTGAATCCGTTGAATTCAATTGGCACATCTATGGGAATAATAGGGAATCGTGGTATATTAATACATCTTATTCCCGGAACTTGCATTCAAAATGCTAGCTTCGACAACGTTTTCAATCAATTTTTCATCACTAATCACGTGCATTGCACAGCCTGGTGGGTTCAAATACGAAACAAAATAACCGAAGATCCAACCTTCAGTTGTAAATGGTGCGGTGGCATGCCTGGCAAATCCAATGAGCTCAAAAACTCTGCTGGATAATTTAAAGCTTTGTTGGTATCGCAAACTGCATCGATAGATTTGTATGACATCAAGTCCCCAGGCAACAACTGTTTCCTACTGAATATACGCACAAAATTTCAAAAGAATCGGTCTAGCCGTTTCATTTATCTCGTGTCACTTATTTCAAATAATGATAACGAAGTAAAAAAGATTACGTTTTTCACAAATATTTTTGATGTTTTTGTTTTATAAATCGATGAATATATGAATTTTTGAATTAAAGATATGTACAAAAAATGAAAAAAAAAAAAAACCTTTTTACTCGTCAAATTTGGTGATTTACGATTTGCTATAGACACCCTTTTGCTGTTGTAACCATGAGCAGGGTGATTTGTATGGTAGAACAGAGAAAAGTCACACATCTGGCGCGAAACCGATATTCGACGCCAAGCGAAATAAGCAACTTACAGGGGTAAAACAATTACGCGTTTAAGGTTTTTAATTAATATCTTTTAAACTAATTGCAATATCGGAATGAAAATAGTTTACGTCCTCAGACCTACTGAATATACGCACAAAATTTCATAAGAATAGGTCCAATTGTTTCAAAGGAGTTTGGTTACAAACACTATGACAGGAGAATTTTAATATATTATATATACACAGGTTTGCCACAAGGTGGCCTAGCTAGCAATTGTCTTGCCAATTTATATTTACATTATTTTGAAATAGTTTCATAGATATAACTTAGAATATTACTTTTTTCGCTATATAGATGATATTATCATTTTAGGCAAGCAAGACAACTTTAAACCTAACATTAATTTTTATTCACAATATCTAAATTTAATTCAGACAAATAGTAACAATTATGAAGCAAATTTTCTTGATATAAAAATTAAATTAAAATATAGTAAAATAGTTACTAATATTTATGATAAACGAGAAGACATTAATTTCAATATTATAAAAGTACCACTTGGGAGAGTAATGTGCATGTTTCTATATTCAAAATATTGCTATTAATTACACACAACGCAATAAATTTCTAGTTTCAAAAAATCAGAAAAAAAAAACATATAAACATTTTACTAAATACTGTTTAGTTCAAAAGTGTACCCAATTAATTTATTAATAGATATTTGAATAATGAAATTCTAAATAGTAAGGGTTAAATTTCCATAGTTATAATATGCAGGTTATTATTATAAATTTATTATTCTTCCTAGATAGTTATAGATACCCCAATTTCTAATTTTTTTAAAATTACTTTTTCTTAAAAAATCATATAATCTTAGTGTCCCTAAGATAATGGTAGTATGTTTACAATTCTTAATTTATTATTTCTATTCTTTTCATACTTTTGCAAGTGCTACTTTTCAGCCATTGCATTGCTATGAATATGTATTTGAGCCCAGAATCTGGCAATAACTTGTTTATTGTACTCAGATTTAGCGTGATTGCTCAGATGTACTCTGCATTTCTGTTAGCAATTTTAGGTAAGTTACCTTTTTCTAACAATGGATTTAGATTTTCAATAAGTTTTTGCTCAGTATTATTAACAGAAATAGGGAAGGTTGGCTGGCCACAAAACATGTTCAACCCCACTTTTATGTAATTTTTTTATATATAAGCTGTCCTAAAGTCAGCAATATTGATAACACTGTAGCATCCATTCTTTTATATTTTTTACTTTTAATTTTTCATATTTCCTTTTAAATTCTGTTGTCTGGTTATCTTGCAATTTCAATTCTTTTCAGTTTTAATCATGTTTATTCGTCTCTGTCTTATAGAGAAATTTTGATTTATATATATATATATATTTATATATTTCATTAACAGTTCTAGTTTTAAAGCCTTTTCTAAATATTTTTGCTGTTGAATATTTCGAAAGATGCACCTAATGCTAATTTCAGTTTTTTTCTGATGTCTATTAAATGTCACACAATTACACAAAGGAAGATAAACAAATAACAAATTTTATTTATTGTACATGTACAGAATTGGACTAGGAAGATATAAAACTTACACATGCTTTTGGGGTATGCAGCGGCAAGAATGCATTATCTAGAAATGCTATCTCTGAAAACAATTGTAATCCAACTGGAAATAAAGCAGAAACAATCCAGATGACAATGTAGGCTCCTTATTCCATGCAGCTTCGATTCTGCTAGTGAATTAAACAAATGTAAAGGGGGTTGAGTGATATGCCTGTATCTCGCAACACATGGTCAAATGCTCTCAATGGGTGGCTATTCGGAAATATGTCTTAAATAAAAATTGAATATCCTCTGCATCGAGAAAAGTCAGAATAACAGTCGTGCATTTTCTTGTTAAAAAGTAGCGTATTGAAGATAAAGCACAGTTGATGAGCTTAAGGTATCTGACAACCTAAAATTGAATTATGAATTTTGCCAAAAATTGACAATTCTTTAATGATTTTATTTTATAGGCTATCTTGTTTGCTTTATAAACACATCAAGTTTATCATTTTCCGTTCGCTAGACGAAAAACTACAAGTGTTTTAGTAAAAACATATGCCATTACTTTAAGCAAGATGTCACACTTTAAAACGCGTTTTACTCGAAATGTGTTTTTTTTGAAAATGCTCAAACGGGCCAGTGATTACTAAAAAAGTTTTGAAAATAATCAACTGAAATTTTTTGTGTATGTTCAGTATAATAGTAAAAGTGTTTTAACTTTCATATTTAACAACCACTGTTTTATTACAAAATTTACAGTCCCTTATGTGGATATAATCACTGTTTTTTTAAGCAATTTCATGTAATAACTAGGATAAAGTGCTCTAGTTTTTGTAAAAATTAAAATACCTCTTATCCTGAAGGTCATTACAAAAATGAATAACATAGCAACACATCAGAATTGAAAAACTAAAACTTTGTTCAGAAACTTTTGGTACAGAATGGTCCGCATTTTTGTACATTTTTACCCATTTTTTTCCATTTTAGCAGTAAAAATTTTTCTTCTTCTTAATTTTAGCACATTTTTCTTAAAATGTACTAAAGAAATCTAAAAACAACAAAAAAATCCCCATATTTCCATAATTTTTTTCAAGAAACAATTGTCGCAAGCAGTCGGATACCTTAACATGTGAAAAATATAACGGTGACTCTGCAAAAGTACCGGCTTTGCGACCAAGAAGTAAGCAGAATGTGAAGCCAATGGCAACTCAAAGCCATCACTCTAGATTTTGAGCTATTATGGTGATGACGCATGATAGTTAAAATCATTCATTTGATTTTGCCTCTACACAAGGATACAGCATCATAATGCTGCTCTCAGAATCAGGATCCATCTGAAAAGGATACAGGATACCTGTTCTTCATCTCTGATTGTTGATTAACTCATCATTGCTAGTCCGCCCGACTCTGCCGGGCCTTCAAGGAAAGTATCAAAAATGATATTGATGTTGACAGTCTGATTCTGCAGTCATCGTCGCACTATACAAGCGAGCGCTTATCGGCTTACAAACAAATGAATTTATTGACTCAATGTAAATAACGGGGCTGTACAACATACAAAAGGCCGCATACAGAATAAATCTATCCTCTAAGACTTTAATGGTTGGAGATCGTTGAGTTCCTGTATGGCGTTCTGTATACAAGTTCTTCTCAAACTTTCAATACTTGCGACCCAATTTTCATTCATAATTTTCATCACCCCCCATACAATAACATATACTGAATGTAATAATAATAGACTTTGACGCTAAAATTTACCTTATGACCTTAATTATATATATATAAACCACTCAAACTATCAAGATAAGTATTATCTTGATATTTGTATATGTTACTTTCAAGTAATAGACTATTTAAGTAAGTTATTTTTAAGTAATAGATATTTTAAGGAAATTACTTTTGAGTAACTAGAAAAGTATTCTCTTACTTTTCTTTTCTTATTTTTAAATTGGATCAGATAACAATAAAAGTGCAACGTGTAATTTTATTATGTCAGAATGTATTTTGTTTTTTGCTTTCTTTAAGTAAATATATAATTTTTTTTTTTTAAATAATCTTTTATTTTCGACTTTTTGATATGATTCGACTTTTGATATATTTATAGTGGACCTGCTTGTGAAAGACTTGATGCTGCAAATCCCACTACATTACGTTCAGCTCATGCAACTGGATCTTTTATTTCAAATGAGGTAACGCTTGAAATTGATTCACATTCTGATTCAATAACTGAATCAATATATTCACAAAAAATACCATTAAGTGTGTCAGGAGAACTAGATAATGTTATCAAAGGGGGATATACACCAATGCAGCCTATTATATTTGAGACACTGTCATCGAAAATTCATAAAAAATGTCTCTTTTTGAAAATGAAGGGAGACATGGTGACTACCGGGAAAGAACATACTCCTATTTAATAACGATAAAGCGTGCTAGTGTAAGGTCTGAACGAGCATTTTATTCGGCAGGACATTTTGTAACACAAATAAGAAGCCGTTTGAACAATGAAATGCTGGGTTAGCTGTGTTTTTTAAAAGCTTATTAAGGTAAAAAAGAATTGAAGAAATGATTTTTATTTCATTAAGTACTACTTTTATTTGTTTTTTTATAATGAATTAAATTTTGTTTTGATTTAGTTCAATACATAATAATATTAAATCAATTTTTTAAAAAATATATTTTCAGTTTTAATATATAGTTTCAACTACGCTAATGTGTAGCTCACTTCCAAAAGTTAAGCACGAAAATGTAAAATTCCAAAAAAAAAAAAAAAAAAAAAAAAAAAAAAAAAAATCAACAAAATATATATACTGCTTTGATTGACACAAAATTTGGCAGTAAAGTAGCATATATATTTATACATAAAGCAAAATCAATAATTATACACAGAAATGAAAGCAATATTAAATTTTTGTAAGTTATCAGATAATATCATACTGGAGACTTAAACAGAATTATGTATAAAGTGAAAACAAACAGCATAAAATGAAAAAAGGACATTAATAGGGTATGTGATCCCCTCTCATCTGTATGCAAAGCTTACACCTTCTGACCATACTTTCAATTAGGTGGTCAACCACCGCAGAATTAAGCAATCGCCATTCTTCTTGTAGAGCAGTTTCCAACAACTCAATAAGAGTGGCTGGAGGTGGCAAACGTGAATATACAGCACGGCTGAGAGCATCCCAAAGATTTCAATGGGATAAAAGTTGGATGAATATGCTGGCCACGCCATACGCGCAATCCTTTCACTCTCCAGGTAGTCATCGACGATGTCAGCTCTATGGGGACGTGCGTTATCGTCCATTAGAACAATAGTAGGGCCAACTGCTGCAGCGTATAATCTCACAATGGGTTCTAGGACTTCATCTCGATACCGGACAGCCGTCACAGAACCCCGTATAAAGTTGTGCAGGTCGGTGTGGTATCCTAATGAAATCCCTGCCCACACCATAATGCTTCCTCCTCGGAATGTGTGGTGTTCGGTGATGTTTTGGGCTGATTGCGTGTTCCTTGTTTACGCTATATCCTTATACGCTTGTCATCTGACTCCAGAGCAAATCTTGACTCATCAGTAAACATGCCATTGCCCCAGTCAGACACAGTCCAATTGCCCTATTTCCGGCACTGTTTTAATCGTGCCCCCTCTTGATTGGTCGGATAGAGGAACACAAACTCGAGGTACCCGGGCATACAGTTCATTGATATGTAATCTTCGGCGTACAGTAGCTGCAGATATAGCCTTACCAATGGACGCTGTAACCATAGATGTCACACGTGTGGAGGTCACTCTGCGATTCCGCTTGGCTACAATAGCAATATATCGATCTTCCGTGGGGTTGTAACCCTTGGGGGACCACCTACGGGCTTTCGGACAACTGTCTGTGTGGTTTGGAATTGTTTCCATAAACGTGAAATTACAGAATGATGAACGCCGAAGAAAAGAGCAACATCTGTGATCGACTGTCCTGCTTCAATGCTCCCCACAGCACGTCAGCACTCAGAATCTTCCATTCGTTTTCTGGAAGTCATAGAAACACGTATGTCTTGAAAACAAATTGTACGAAAGTTTTAAACACCTTCTATCAGCCCTTACAATCAACTTCTGTAACCCTTCATAAAGCTGGCTTCTTATAAGACTGCCCTTTTTGCATATTTCTTGACATGAAAGCAAGATTGGCTGTTACCTAACATATTTGCATACTTCCATCTACCTCTGCAGCGAATTGCATCCTCTTCAATTCTGATTGGCTTCCGGAAATTAGCATTCTCCTCTCCTTGCTTAACTTTTGGAAGTGAGTGCATTTTTCATGAATAGTCCAATCCTAATCCCTGGATTTGGATGATATAATCCTGAAATCCCAAGATTGAAAATATTACAGGGGATTTGAAACCTTAACATATATTCAAATGGAAGGTTGCCAGGACCATGGAAGGAACATGATTCTTAGATAAGATATATGTTGTTAAATATTTTTAAATGAAGTAACAATTGCTAAACTAAATAAATATGGGTTTTTTTTCGTAATTTTTCATATTTACGAATTAATTTCATTTTATACAAACACCACTTGCTAAAATATGTCAATGAAAATAATACAAAGCACATCTTTTCGTTCTCATTGTTTTAATTGAGTGTGCCGAAAAATATCCACAACGGCATTTTGACGAATAATTTAATTATTTTTTTCCACTACAAAACTATAAGAACCTGAGCTGGCGTCTCCTTCCCTCACATTGTTAAGGCTGTCAGTATTTATCAGGTAAACTGGAACAGAGAGGTCTATTAAAAATGTATGCTTCATTTGTTGTCAAAATATGGTAATAAATTGTTAATTAATTTAATATTTTAACACAAAATAAATCAATAATCTAGAAATTATATTTGAATCTTCTTGAAAAGATATGATTAATTTAAAATGTTCCTTCTAACTCGTCATTCAGACAATTAAAATTTAAGCCAAGTTGTTAGGTTTTTTTTAATTGCCCAATCAATTGCTATGTGGCTTTTCCTTTGGACATGAGAATGGAGGCCACCGATGGTATATTTACAATTTTTATCGGAAGAAAGATTGTTGAGTTGTGAGTTGCCTTCTTGTTAACGGTAACTGTAATATTACGATCTGATTGTAATTTGATCGATTATCTGATACTTGATCATAAAGCTGGGATTGTTTTCAAGAGGTCAATCTTTTTGCCAAAATGTTCCAAAAAAAGGCATATTTTTTTATTGCATATAACTGAGCATTATACTTAACACATAATACAAAAATAATGATTTGGTCGCCACCTCGTCGGATATCTTTCCCCATATTACCGAACAGCAACATGTCCACTTCCGTTGGCTAGGTCACAGATGACGTGGATATCCACCAACTCGGCGTTCGTATAACGGTTCATGTTCATCGCACGCTATCTGTGTCTGAAATGAGGAAACCACATGCCCCAACCTTGCGAGCTCACGAACAGCGCTACCTATCGCTTTCTGCTCAAGCTTTCCTATGTAATTATGGCTCGTCACGATGTTCTCTACCTCCCCTCCAAGTTTGTACACGGCATTCGGGGACACCCTTTATATGCACTCACGATTTGAAGCATGGTACAATACTAAGTCTTACATTGCAATGGATACAGAGATAACATCGGCTTTTTTGGATTATCTCTTTCCATTTTCATTTCTTCTCAATCAAGAAATTGTACATTGCCTTGCCCCGCTCTCTGTTCTTTATCGAATATTTTCAAGAATCTAAATTCCTGCCTTCAATAAAAAATTTCCACCTTGTGACGGATCTATTCGCGTCCTCTCACTAATTCCTTGGTAATTCCTTAAGGGCAAGCATTCTTTCAACCAACTTTCACCGAAGACAAGAAAACGTGATTATGCAAATTAAGTTTAATATAGATATTCTGTGTATTCACAAGTTTTAAAAAGTTAGTGAAGTGAGGATAGCTCGGATGTGAAGTGAATTAATGAGAAGCTAACAATCCGGCAGTAGTACGTAAACAATGTACGGCGCGTGAAGTTGGAATGTCTAAGAGGTGCTGAAGTCAACTATTAGTGTTCAAGGCCACGTCGATTAGTTTATAGGATTGCAAGAATTCAGGTACTGTAATTTTAGTTTAAATAGAAGTTAGAGAGTTAAATCATTAACAAGCTTCTTAAATCAAGCATTGTATAAGTTATCGTAAGGATAGATTCTCATGATCGTAGGTATTGTCTCCACGCTATCTTATCTCACATTCGCGCTCTAGTTGATCAAATTTATCTTAATAAGAGTGTGATTTGTGTCTGTGTTAAATATAGAGATAAATAAATAATTTGAGTTAATCATGTCGTCTGATCATTTAGGTCCTCCTACACATCTAGCCGGGTTAGAGGGAAGAAGGAATAATAATTCCTTACAACCTTCACCACAAGGAAAATCTCAGAGGAGAATTATTTCAGTGCCATGGACAAACTGCATCTCTTTAAAACACTAGCACTAATAATATCACAAAAAGAATGAAAAATATGGTCAAATCAAGCATAGAAAGAAGAAAATAACAGTTCCCGTACGGCGTACGGGCAAACCGGTTGTGGCCAACTTTCGGTAGCTCGTACGGCGTACGGGCAAACCGGTTGTGGCCAACGTTCGGTAGCTCGTACGGCGTACGGGCAAACCGGTTGTGGCCAACGTTCGGTAGCTCGTACAGAGTACGGGCAAACCGGTTGTGGCCAACGTTCGGTAGCTCGTACAGAGTACGGGCAAACCGGTTGTGGCCAACTTTCGGTAGCTCGTACGGCGTACGGGCAAACCGGTTGTGGCCAACGTTCGGTAGCTCGTACAGAGTACGGGCAAACCGGTTGTGGCCAACGTTCGGTAGCTCGTACAGAGTACGGGCAAACCGGTTGTGGCCAACGTTCGGTAGCTCGTACGGCGTACGGGCAAACCGGTTGTGGCCAACTTTCGGTAGCTCGTACGGCGTACGGGCAAACCGGTTGTGGCCAACTTTCGGTAGCTCGTACGGCGTACGGGCAAACCGGTTGTGGACAACTTTCGGTAGCTCGTACAGAGTACGGGCAAACCTGTTAAGGGGTTAATTATTTACAGTGAACATGAGATGTGAAAACTTACATTTCTTATTGTATTTATGTTTAGTTGCAGCTTTTCCAAGAAAGTTCTTAGCAAGAGAAGATGGATAGATTTTACTTTATTTCATCACTCGGAAAGTTGCGTTTGTTTTTGAAGTATGATTTTCGTTTTATTTAATTTGTCTGCTTCAAATTAAAGTAAAGTTTTTTTTTTTAAATATAAGGGACTGATTATTTGATGGCCTCAATTTCACTGTTAATCATGCTCTGTAACAACACAAGTGACCTCTTTTAACTCTTCTAGATGTATTTCTTCTGAAAAGACAAGCATTTTTTAAAATGTTTAAAATGATTGCATCAATTCGATTGTTTTCTAATAAACTAAATAATAATAATAATAATGCTGCATATATATCGGAGGGAGTGAATATTAACGTCACACTGTTCAGCTACACGAGGGCTTTTGGTGACGGACCTGAATGATAACACGTAATGTTTTTAATTTTTCTGTCAAAAAAAATCTAGTACATTCTATTGGAGTTAAACTATCCAAACCATGTATCATTTATTCATTCTTAATGAAGGAAGTTTTAAAATATAAATGACAAATGTCAATTTCGAAATTAAATTCTTTAACTCTTACAGAAAACTCTTTTTTTTAAAAATTCTTTTTAGATGATTTTTAATATGTAAATAAGTGTTTTTCAAGTGTTGAATAATTTACAATAGCATTAAAATGATTTTTGACATAAAAAAGTTATCTTGTAGGTAAAAAAAATGTAAAAGCACAGTTACGAAAATTAAACTTATTTTATATATATATATATATGTTATATATACCAGTTTCAGGAATAAGTTCCCAGCTACTCAATATGTAAGAAACTTTAATATAAAAAGTATTCATAAAAACCATGCTAGAATATTTTGATGCCTTTATGAGGTATTTTTGCGCAGATTAGTTGAATTACTAATTCGTAAAAAAAATTCTAGCATAAAACAGTTTTCCCTTTTTATAATAACAAAGCCTTTTTATATTTAATGAATTACTTTTTTATTCCATCTGGAATATGAAAAAGTAATATGCCTAATTTCGTTTTCACTTTTCACTTGTTTTTTTCTCGTTAATTAGAAAGATGTTCTTAGTAATACTGATGAAAGAAAGCAGTAATTAAAATATTATGAAGACTAAAACTTCTCGGTTATGTTAATGATTTTGAGAATGAGACAATAGCATTATAAAGAAGTCAAACATGTGAATAAATACTTGAATAGAGTGAAGTTCCTCTGTTCTTTCCTCTTCATATTACTTATTTAAGATATTGTCATAGTTCAAGTATGTCCTACATTAAATGATATTTTGTAACAAACTAGAGAAAACTTCAAAACGTTCATTAAACAAAAGAGGTTCACATAAATAATGTTCATCTATGCCTCAAATTCAAAAAGATTATTAATTGTCAATTTTTTAAAAAAAAAATGTATTAAATAGAGACGCCTGCTAGTGTATGTTGCATTTTCAATGCTGCTGGGTTTTTATAGAATCAATCTAGCAAATTTCTTAATCATGCTGATGTTGATATGTATAATATACCAGAAATATAGGTAATACATAAAGCAATGAAAACAATTTGAGTCTGAATCATGATTTCGATTAACCCTTTGACTACCAGACTGCACTTTCTAATACCCCCAGAAATCCCGGATTTCTGGGAATACTGACCTTGACGTTAAGACGCAAATTTCATCTTTCCTTTCGACTCTGATTAAGGCGCACGTTTGTTCGTGTTTCGTTTCAGTTTCTAAAGTTTGTATAACTATTTTTGTTGTTATTTTTACTTTTTCTTGCCAATATAGCATCGTCAATGGATTTCAACGAAAGTGATAGTGAATGAGAATATTTGCCGAAAACCGTTGATGGATTTTTCTATTTGTGATGAAGAAGATGAAGAAATGGAACAAAAATGACAACACATTTATGTAACGCACGTGGAAAAGATTCCCGCTCCAAGGAACATTTCGAGCAATATCACACATATTTGTAACTTTATAATTCTAATTTTCATATTCTTTCAAAATTTTGAAAACCCAGACATTTTAGAACTTAACTTTTGTAATTTCATATAATCCCTAGAAGAGAAAATCCACTTTATAATGTTTCCTGGGTTGGTTACGCTAGTTGTACATCTAATTAAGACATGTATCCACATAAGGTTACAATGCCCTATACTTACATTAGTATTCACTAGTACTTACATGATACTCAAGGGGGGGGGGTAATATAGTATTAATCAAATAATGTCCAAAAGAGAATTACTTTGGCTAATACATGTTTTAATGGAATACGAAAATATATGAAAATGGATTTAATCAAAAGAAATACAAAGGTTATATTGTATAAAAGTCTTTTAAGATCAGTATTAACTTATGCATGTGACACTTAGTCCATGTCTCGAGCAGATGGGAACATGATAAGTATCTACAAAAGGAAGTTTTAAGATTTATTTTTGGAGGAATTCAGGAAAATGGAATATGGCGAAGAAGATCAAATTTAGAGCTTTATTAATTATGTAAAGAATCTGACATCGTTAACTTCCTCAAAATACATCGAATTAAATGGGCAGGTCACGTTGTCAGAATGGATGAAGACCGCACCACTAAAAAAGTCTTGAATGCCCAACCAATTGGCACATGAAGAAAAGGCAGGCCAAATCTTAGATGAATTGATGGCCTAGAAAAAGATCTCCTAGTTTTGAGAACTAAGAATTGGAGAACATTAGCAGAAAGAAGGCTAGACTGGAGAAGGCTTTTTGATAAGGCCAAGGCCCACTATGGGCCTTCGAGCCACTGATGAGTGATGGAAGGAATCAAATAATGTGCATTATGGACAGCAATAATTATAAATTTCGAATATATTTACGTATATAGATCTATCATATAAATGAATGATAGTTATATAATTCCATTCTACAAAACAAATCTCAATTTTACTAGTGATAAAGTGGAGAAAGTAGTTCTCTAATTGTTACTCAAAAGTTATATCTATATAAAGTTTAATAATGTTAAGAAACAGATGACTGAGAAGGTAGCACGGCCATGCTTCACATCCTTTTTATATTCAATAACCTATTTGTAGTGTATTTTGATGTACGAATGGAATCATTATCTTCCTGAAATAAGAGACAGCCTCCTTGAAAGAATGTTTGAACCATTCGATGAACATAATCCTGTAGTATATTTAAATAGGTCTGAATTTTTATCTAATTCTTCAGAATGATTATAAGGTTTAAATGTCAAGATAATCAGAGTCCTACATTTTTAAAGATGGTCTGCATACTTACAACTGGAACCAAATAGTCAGGACGAATGCTTCTGCTGGATGTCGTTGAAAATATTTTTCATATTTGCTTAGCTTTTCTCAAAATTTCTTCCTATGAAGTAAATTGCTAATATGAAATTTAATCATTAATTTGAAGTACCATTGGTTTTTAATATAAATTCTACGCATTTTTAAATGTTACGAATTCCTTCGTTTAATCACGACAGCATTTTTTAAAATTTTTTAATGGGCTGTGGATTGGTGTGTTTTACCATTGCTGACCTAGTACATTTCTTGGAAGCTGGTATCTCTTTTTAGTGTGGCACCCTATAGGCGGATACCAATCGCCACAGATGATTTTGACGCCCAGTTTCCTCCACAGATGGAGACACCTGAGCTCTGACGATGAAAACCTGTTCTAGGATTTAATTTTTACGAAAGCACCCAAGCCAAATCGACATTCTAGGGATCTTTTACATGCCATATAACCATACGACATGGCCGCTGTCGGTTTTCTGCAACATGAAAATCCACTGATTTGGGTCGGGGTCGAACCCTCAACCCTGGGTGCAGAAGGCCATAAGGGGAACGACAGATAAAAGTTGAGTCATCCAGAAAGAGCGCTAGTTCATGAGTTCTTTTTTAGCAAAAACTATGATTAGAGGGAATATATTCGTATTCGTATTTGTTTCTATAATTTAACAGCAGTATTTACTCTATTTCAGTGGAGCATAATCATCTTACACCATAATAAAAATGTAACTATCCGAAGGAGGTAATAAAACAGATAAGAAGGAGGACTTAATGACTGTTTATAGGTAGCATAAACTTTTTTCCCTACACATTTCAACCCTCTTTCACTATAATTGACTTTTTTTCACACGCATATGTTTATACGAAATCGGTTGAAAAAAAGGAACATGCATTTTATGAATTGAAATTTCTTTGTTTACATTTACATCTTTTTACTAATTTAAATTTCAAATTTCATTAATTTATATAAAAATATACTTTAAATCCGGTTTTTCATATTTTTCAAATAACTCAAAGCCTTTCAGTATCAACTGTGCAACATTTTACTCTTACCTTTTTACTCATTTATGATATAATTTTAATTTGTTTTATAATGGAGTTGTATCATTTATTTGCAAGCGATTCTAAGAGTGACTTAAAAAAGCTCCCGTGTTATTTTCATTTATAAATTCTTCCCATTTTATAAACCAGACTATTAATCAATATAACCCATTCATCATTTAGTAGCGCCATCTGTTGATCACAATGAACATTATAGCCACCTGTAATTTTGGTTTCAACAGAAAACATTAAAAAAATGTACAATCTTCTGAAGTTAAAAATGCCTATACTGATTTTAAGTAAATCTTTATGTATTTTTTTAGTGCTTGTGGCTTTTAGAATCGTATTTGTCATATGAAGTATTAGATAATTAATGCAAATAATAGTTATTTCATTTTAGTCCTTGGAACTGTTTTTTTTTAAAGAACAACTTTTTCAATTACAAATAATTCTTTTATGCTTAGAATAGAATTTTAATTAATACATAATTAAGTTAATATTAGTTTTAAGCATTATTTAAATATAGATTTCATTTCCGTTAAGCGCATCAAGCATTTTAGACAACTCACATATAAGAAGTTTAATCAAATATTCTCCTAAATTTTTCAAAAACTATTTTTCAAGATATATTTAAAGACTCTTATGCTGTTTATTTGCGTGTATTAATTTAATGCTGTTTTAAGAACTTAAACAACAGCTTAGTATAAGAGATTAATTGTGTAGTTATAAAAATTCCTGAAGCTTTTTTTTTACAAGAATTCCTAATACACAAGCTGCTTACCGATGTATAGTTCAATATTTCAGTTATGTAACTAATGGAATTTCGATTATGAATGAAGAAAGAATTTTTACAAAAATGGAAAACAACGAATTATTTATGAATAATTTTTAGTTTACATCAAAAAAGTATATGTTATGGTCAAACTCATCAATGTAACTTATTCTACAATAAGTTTATGAGTTTCTTACCATCAATATTATGGGAAAGTAACATAACAGTTTATATTACGCTTTTCAAATTGATAGAGAGAAAAATTATTTTAAATTTTGGAAAATGAAATATTGTCGCGATCGCGCGTCGTGGTGGCGCCATCTGTAATAAAAGAATAGAAATAAAAAGAAACCACAGGAAATTATTTTCAATTCGATTTCTAAATGTAACCCAAGACTATATTAAGTCAATCAAAACTATTTTTCTTAATGGAAGTACGAAAAAATGTAAATAATTTTCCTGAAATATTTATTTGAAATGAAAATATTAAAAGCTATATTTTCAAGTGGTGCTGATTTTAAAAATACGCGATAGCACAAAATAAAACATATTTTGTCTTAATAAATACTTAACTATTTATCTACGCACATAAAATTAATTTTCACACTTTACAATGGAACGTTAGTGTATACTATTTAACCACATTGTTTGAATTTTTATTGACATGAATTTATGTCACACATGATATCCAATAAAATATAGAAATTCCGTCAAAATATGACTTATATGTGAAAATAAAATTTTGCTATCAAGAATAATGAATTTTTTGCCGAAATTGTATAAGTAAATGTAATTGCATTTTTCTTTACCTATTCGTTTCAAGTTTTAATAATTCGAACCACAAACTCATTTAATAATTTCTCAATTGTAATCAAACATAACAAGTCTTTCTCTAACAGCACAGAATAAAATTTCTTAAAGGAAATGAACAAGTTTTATTTGTAAAAATAAGCAGCACATTTTGTTCGCATATATCGTTTATATTTTATAAAAACTATAACAAAATACAAAATTTATAACTGTTATTTTTTCAAGGCAAAAAGAAAAAAATCACTGAAGGAATTTACTTTTAATAATGAGAGGTTGTGTTATTATAATATACTTATATATACTGTGTGTTCTTAGGTTAAATAAATTAAATTGTTTTAAGAACATTAAAAGGAAAACAAAAGATATTTGATGCAATACAACCCAACCATCCTCAACATATACCTCATATGTTTTTCTAATAGTATTAGAATAGTTGTAAAACTATATTGAGAGGCAAAAATAATTATGAATGTCAGATGTGCTTTTTAAAAAAGTTTTATAACAAATCTTCGTAGTGAGTACAGTAATTATAACAAGCAAGTATAGTAAGTTTTAAATTAATTATAAAATTGCTTTTGTTTATCCTATCATAATAGTAGTATGTACACATTTTCTATGATATTTCATGAAATATGTTATTTTTCTGGTAATGAAACATTGTGTTTTAAAAATTCAATTATTTTTTACATTCCTTTGGTCACTTCGTAATAGTAATTAATGTCCAAAGGAAAAAAAAGTTTCCAAAGGTTATACATCTATACAAATAAATGACTTGTAAAATTCAAAGGAACAGACTTTTCTCTTTACTTGGTTTTTAAAATTCGAAACGATGCATACAATGATAGATAATTTTTCTCTTTATTTTCTTTAATCTCTTATGAATTTTTTCAAAAAATAAGATGAATTACTTTTGTTTCTTTTGGTACAAAATGTCATTATATGTTTTCACAAGACTATAATTGAAGTATGTCAGCTGGGTGGTGTAGTTGGTTTTGTCCCTGCCTTGTATGCCTAAGGTTGTGGTTTCGATCCCGGCCTAGTCGGTGGGCTTTCATGATGCAAAAAATCGACAGCGTCAATGTCGTATGGTTATGAGGCATGTTAGAGATCCCTAGAGGGTCTGTTTCGCTTGGGTGATCTCGGCAAGTTAAAAATTCCTAGCATCATTTTCATCTTTAGAGATCAGGTGTTTTCTTCTGGGGAGGAAACTGAATGTCAAAATTTCATTGCATTGATTGGTATTTCACCTATATGGTACCTCTCTAAAAAGCGGTACCATCTCCTGGAGAATGTAATAGATCTCCCCACTAATAGTTAATCCGCAGCCCCATTTAAAAAAATGTGAGTGAGTGAGAGAATATTAACGTTGCACACTAATTAAGTGACACGAGGGCTTTTGGTGACGGACTTCGTAATTTTGAACCGTGGTCAAGTGACGAGGATGACATTTGAGGGGCACCTTCCCTCTCCTAATTACCACATCAACAGGAGGATGTTTGAGATCTCAACCGATTTAACGTGCATCACTCCCCTGCACATTGCGGGTCTTCAGCTGCTCTAGGCTCGAACTCATGACACGCTGGATACCGGCCACGAGTCCGTTACCTTGGCCCCTAAGCTACTGCGGCCACTGGAAAAAATAAGAGGTAAGAGTTTATTGTTTAGGAAAGTAGAAAATATATTATTAACCAATGTTGAAGAAGGTGTGAAAAAAGGGTTAAATAGATTTTTTTTACTTAACGTATTTTTATGAAATATATCACAATATTTTAAAAGCTTACTTAAATTGAATTTATTATTAAACCATACTATTTTAATAACTTCCATAGCATCCTATTTTATTAGTTGCTGTGAAAAACAAAACAATCCGAATACATACAATTCATTTCTGTAAATATTCTCTTTCATGATTTCAATCAATTTTTAAGTTTTGATTAAAGAAGACGTAGTTTATAATAATAATAATAATAATAATAATAATAATAATAATAATAATAATAATAATTTTTTTAATTTGTAGCAGAAATGTTGTGTGAACTTTATTCTGATATTCCCATAAAAGGTTTCCCCCTAAAAAATGTCAATATCGTATTATTGTAACTTAATACAAATGAAGTCTTTGAAGAATGTAAAACTATTTATTTCACAGCTAGGGGTAAAATGAATGGGAGGGTCAGTCTCTTGTCTGTGTTATTTTTGAGGAAGGAGTTGAAAAAACTTTCCAACATCGATTAAGAAATGAATGCCCTGTTTTTCAAGCCGAACTACTCTGCATTTATTTTGAGTTAAAACTGATTCAAGACTTTTTGTCAGGGCGGAACTCTTAATTTTCTTATCTGCACTGACTCGTTCTCTTCATTCCATACTTTGCGCAATATAACTTCTACAGAAAAACTTATTGTGGAGGCTCTTCTCTTATTTTCGGGGCCATACTCGTAGTGGAAATCTCGGCAATGATAGAGCGGACCAGCTGGCCAAAGAGGCAACTTGCCTAGAAGAACTAGAAGGGGGAAAAAACTGTTTCGGCCTGGAACACTGTATTCTTGGCCTCACCTAAAGCTTTGTGGACTAAAAAGTTATCAAAAGTTATCAAAGACCAAAATGTAAGAAATTTTTCATTGGTTTTAAGCTATTCCAGATTCTTTCAGGACATGGAAATTTTAAGAATTATTTGTATAGGTTAAACTTAATTGATAATGATATTTGTTCATGTGGTCAGAATGTTGAAACTGTGGAACACGACTTGTTACCTATTTTTTTGTAAACGAGAAAATTTTAAGAATGAGTCGAAACATTTTTGTATTTTCTGGCTACCTGTTTTGTGTTTGTTTTGGTGTATTGTTCTGAAAGCATTGATGCTTTAAAAAACTTTGTTTAATGCACAAATTTTTAATGTTTTATAGGCGCCTCCCCTATTTCTTTTATATTTGTGTTCCCCCCTTCCATTTCATTTTTTATTTGTATCATAAATGTATTTATATTTTTGCTTTAAATTAGAAATGTTATTGCCAATAACAAATGTAAGCCTCATGTTATACAATATTGAATATGAGGAGTTTCGCAATAAAGTAATTAAAAAAGAAAAAGCGTATTATTAAGCATTTTATGTAAAAATTTAATTTTAAGAAAAGTAATTTAAAAACGTACTTTTTAATGTAGTTAAAGGTTACTAGAATGCCAAAGTTAGTAATAAATTGTAAACTATATATACACTGCTGGCCACCGTAAATGCAACACCAAGAAAGACAAGAAATAGCACAACAAAATTTACTTTGTAAATAACATGTTGACCAAGTATCAAATGATTAAATTTATAGACTTCTGTGAAGTGTGGTTCCGACCAGAATCAGCAGCCAGAGTAGCCGCCATTGGCGGAGATCACCGCTGCCACACGGCTCGGCATTAATTCAAAGAGACTTTGGATGTGTTCTTGGGGTACAGCAGACCAAGCAGCTTCCACACGTTGCCAAAGTTGATATGGTGTGGAAGCTGGGGGTGTAATCTGGGTCAGTCGTTGAGCAACCCTGGACCACATGTTTTCTATCAGCGAAAGATCCGGAGAGCGAGCTGACCAGGGAAGCAATTCAATCTAGTGATTGACGAAGAACCTTTGGACAATGCGTGCCCCGTGTGGTTGCGCATTATTCTGTTGAAATATGGCTGTGGCCAAGCCCTGAAGATAAGGAAGGACAACTGGCTCCAACACCTCGGAGATGTAGCTCTGGTTGCTTAAAGTACCGGCAACGCGTACTAGAGGAGTGCGAGAGTGATATCCAATACCAATCCATACCATAATACCCGGTGCAGGACCAGTGTGGCGGTGCATAACGCAGCTGTTCAGCATCCTCTCTCCACGGTGTCTCCAGACTCGAATCCGACCATCGTGGTGTTGCAGACAGATGCGTGACTCGTCAGTAAAGACAACTTGATTCGATTCTGCCACCCACATCCTTCTTTCATCGCACTATTGGCAGCGGAGACGTCTGTGGTTCTGCGTCAAGGGTAGACCAAGCAATGGACGTCTTCTGGACAGACCACTCTGCTATAAACGGCGTCGATTGATACGCGCAGACACTGAATGATGCGTTACAAACTGTGCTATGGTTCGTGATGTGACTGAGCTATCCGTCACTGCCATGCACACAATTTGCCTGTCCTCACTTGAAGTGGTGCACTGAGGTGGATGCGATCGACCACGTCGGTCCATCGTACCATCCTGCATCCAAAGGTCACATATCTGCATTACAGTTGTTTGGTTTCGTCCAACACGACTACCGATTTCGCTGAAAGATAATCCACAATCTCGGTAGGCCACTATCCTTCCTCTGTCGATCTCGGATACATGATCAAAAACTGATCGCTGTTTTCTACGAGACAATAACTGATAGTTTTTTGAAAAAAACCACAAGAAAAACACAATTGCTGAACTTGAAATCGTCGAAATCTCCAAGCCTTAAATAGCGCTTTGAGGTGGCGCCACAGGCGTGCGTGATGTGTGTCTGCGCTGAAATTCTAATTATTTGTATATCTCACCTCCACTAATACATGTTGTAAATTTCATGTTATTTGCGTGCTTCCTTCAGAGGGTTGCACTTATGGTGGCCAGCAGTGTAGATTAATTGCTATTTAAGTGACATTTTTTTTTTAAATAAAGGATCAATATAAGAGATGATTGAAACATTTTCATATTTAGTATGCTTAAAATAACAAAAAGAAACATGTAACTTCTAATGTATAAATTTATTGTAATTCACAGTATTGAATTTTTATTGATATTTTTAGATTTTCATATTTTTTCAAAGAAAAAAAATTTGGGGAGGGGGGGGGCAAAAAGAAAAAAAATTTAAAAACAAAAATGTCGAAGCATATTTATCAGAAAAAATTTCAGACATTGAAAGTTAACCACAAATTTGGAAAAATATGATTGAAAATACACTTAGTATAATCCAGAATTAGTCAAAACAGTGCATAATGTAATTTTAATAATTAAATTCCAATCTTAAATTTTTTTATTTAGAAGTTTTTTTGTTGAATTTTTAAATGAAATTTAATATTAGGGTAATATTTTGGAATTCATAGAATCCTATTTATATCATATATGAACATTACGTGCTTCAATCCATAATTTTTTTCAAACATAAAGAGAACTAAGTATCTTTCAGATTTCTCATTCAATAATTCGTTGTCATTCGCGAAGAAATGGGTAGGAATTGAAAAAGCTGAATGAAGATTCAAAGCTTTACGAGGGAGCTGAATGGATTGGATTAGAATGAAAGGCTCTCCTTTGTGACTTTATTAGAATGAAAGCTTTAACAATGTCCCGTTTCCTCGATGGGAATGTAAAAACATTGATTTTCAACTCCTAAAATACCCCTTTACACGTAAAAGAAGTTTCTGAAAGTAAATCGGAAATTTTTTCTAGTGTGTAAATTACATTGAAAAGAATTCTTTTTAAAAATGTTTTGATAATATTAGACAATTTTAACATTCAAAAAGGTACAGATATATAATTTTCATTGATTTTTTTTATATAATTCTCTTCTTTGAAGTTTTTTTTGCTGCTCTTTTTTAGTATGAGTAATTTTAGATTAACGCTTGCATTTAAAATGGATTTTTTCATCAAAAATTTAAAACTAATAGTGCAATGCTTTGTTTGTAGTATTCCCCTTCTTCAGAAAACCTGTGCCTTTATATATATATAGCTTTTATTTTTTCCCCATTTGATTAGGTACTAATTACATGACTTGGATTTTTTCGAGTGTATAATTTTTTGCCCATGGAAATTTCCCCTTCTCCTCTCGGTGTCAGCACTCCGGTGTGTGCGTGCTTTCTATATTAATGTCATTAAAATTTTCTTTTTTGAAATTTCTTCCTCCACTTTGCCCCTTCGGAAGGGTCGATATGCATGCGATCAGCGTTGCATGAGCTTTTTTCGAGAATATAACTTTATCCCCATGGAAATTTCCCCTTTCCATCTCGATGACAGCACTTGTAGGCGGGTGTGTAAGCGCGATGTGAGGTATTTCTATATTTATGTCAATAAAGTTCTCTTTTCTGAAATTTCTTCCACTTCCTTGTCAAACAGGTTTGTTTTCCCTCAGTTTAGCCCAACGTTGCATGGGCATTTTCGAGTATAAAACTTTTTCCCTCTTTTTTCTCCCAGGGATAAAATCTTTCTTTTCAAATTTGCATATGCATCCGATTAATTATTTACAAAAGCAGTACAGCTTTGGATAGTAAAAAAATATTAATTTATAGCTATAAAAAGAAAAAGTTTTGATATATATTTAAAAAACTGAGTAATTGATGATTTTTTTATCAATAATTACTTTTTCAGAATCCAAAATAATAAAATGGAATTCAAATTTTCATTTATCAATCAATCGTTATATGTCCTTAGCTTAAATAATTTTCTTAGTAAAATTTTTGTTTATGTACCATATTTTTATAACTATTTTCATGCATTGTCATCTACTTCTGAGCAATAGTCCAAATTTCAAGTCTCTAGATTATCGGGAAGTTAGTTTAAAATCAATTACAAAATTTCACCCGGACACACATACAAGAAAGCGAGTTAATGAAAGCATGGTAACCTGGGAGCCCACTTTAACCCCAGAATCATGAAGTTAAATACATAGACGCAACTCGACGCGTGATATCGACAGGTGGTCTTTGTGTAAATTCGTGTAAGTTCTGGAGTTACGGGTCCCTTGTCGAAATCGGGGCCAGCCTTTTCGGGAACCCGGGTTTGAGACTTGAACTTTTTTCACAATTTCATGCAATGTCGTCTACTTCTGAGCTATGGTCCAAATTTCAAGTCTATAGCTCATCGGGAAGTTTGTTTAAAATCAATTACAAAGGTCCACCCGGAGCGGACATACAAGCCTCTTCGGAGACCTGGATTTGAAACTAGAACTTCTTTTTTTTACATTTTCAAGCATTGTCATCCATTTCTCAGCCATGGTTCAAATTTCAAGTCTCTAGCTCATCTGGAAGTTAGTTTAAAATCAATTACAAAATTCCACCCGGACATACAAGAAAGCGAATTAATAAAAACATGGTAAAATGTCTCTACAAAGTAATCTAGTTTTATCCACAAGAGAACAGACAATGTACAAATAGACAATGGATTTTAGAAGTGTTGGTTATTACACAGTATTATTCAAAACATTGATACAACACTGCAGATGACCCGAGTTTTTAACGTTTTTAATTAACATTTTAGAACAAATTGTAATTTCGGAATTTAAATGTTTAAAATGGATTCCTCGCATAATTTCTCATCTTTTGACCCACTTCAAAGCGTTTCTGCGTTCAGTGGTTCGTTAGAAGATAGCCTCACATAAATACATAAGATTGTTTACTTACGAATTTTAATAGAATAGACTGTTTTGTTTGTTGTATTGATTCCATATTTTTTCAAGAGAGCCCAGTAGACTCAGTAGCGAAATCGTAGCGGGTTCAAAACGTATCTTACTGAGTGAGTGAGTTGCACTATTCAGCTGCACGAGGGCTTTTGGTGTCGGACCTCGTAATTTTGAGTGATGGTCAGGACGATACGTGAGATGGGACCCCTCTTTCATAACATCCACACCACGTCAATGAGAGAATGTTTGAGCATTGACATATTTAGCGTGCATCGGCCCCCTCTGCATGGCTGGTCTTCAGCGGTACAAGGCACGAACCCATGGTACGCCGACCACGAGTACATTATCTTGACCACTTGGCTACCGTGGCCACCCTATGCTATTGAAGGACTGCCTTGAGGAAGGGCTGATGCACGTTATATCTGTCGCAACTCAAACACCTCCCGTTTGCGTGGTGTGGAAATTTGGGTATTGTCCTTGTCACTTGACCGACAATCAAAATTATGGAGTACGTCGATAATAGCCTTCTTATTGCTTCATTGGGTGACGTAAATTGAAAATCAATTAATCAAAATATATCAATCAAGAGAGCTCTAACTTTCTATTATGGTTCATAACATTATTCTTCAACGCCTTCACGCAGAGTGAGTGATATTAACGTCCACTGTTCAGCTACACGAGGCTTTTGGGACGTCGCGTAATTTGAACCATGGTCAAGTGACGCGACGACACCTGAGCTGCACCCCTCTCCTAACTACACACACAACGGAGGACGTTGAGCTCTGACAGATTTTACGTGCATCGCTCCCTACATAGCGGTCTTCAGTGTACTGAATGAACTCATGACATGATAGCACGATCCGACGCCAAGACCACTCGCTACCACGCACCTTCAGCAGAAATTGATGTTGATGTATACAATTTTCTATAAATAAAAAGTGATAGATCCAATCACTTTTGTTGCCGCTACAATGATTTATCAGTTGAAGAATTAAGACTGTGTGCCTAGTATAATTTCTAGCTTTGAGACATAGTTTCCTTATTTTTCGTTTACTTTGTTCTGTTAATTATTCTGCTTGCTTCTCTAGAAGACAGACTTACTTTCGCCTTGCCTCTCAAATTGAGATATTATGAAATCATCTAAAAGTTGCGCAGTGATTCAAATTTGAGCCAGATTTTATACAAAACATCAAATGATTTTTATTTTCTTTTCATCGGATTTTTTGTCACGTCATAGGTTGAAAATTGTTCTTTTATTTATTTAAAATAGAAATTTTAATATAAGAGTAATTCTTTGAAATTTACTATATCTCTAACCTGGATTGTTTCTGATGTTCAATTTTTAAAATATTATTTTTAAAAAATTGTTTTAAAATGCAAAAGTATCTTTGTATTTTCAATAAACAAAGATTATATCCTTGCTTTTTTATTAAAATTGTCTGGATGTCGATTCGCATGATTTACGAATTCCCTTTAGGTGGAAATATTTTTATGTTCCGAAGATTTAAATTAAATTTTCTGTCTAGCACTAGAGAGAAATTTTGTACTTAAGTGATCAGTTTTTTTGCCCAAAATGTTACAAAAAAAAAGACACATTTTTTATTGCATATCACTAAAAGAATACTTAACAGAATGCGAAAATGGAAGAATCTTATTTTAATTTTCAATTTTAATGTTTTCAACACAAAAACTCCTAAATGTTTGCTTTTTATAAGTACACACTGCATGCTATGAAGAATGTTTCATATAACTTAAAAGAATTTCTGTCATACTTACAAAAAAATCTCATTGTGGAAATTGTATATATATATAATTATATATATATTTGCACACACAATTTGAAGTGTGATGTAATAGCTATGGGGACATAAATAATATCGACTTTTTTAGATTGTCTTTCCATTTTCATTTCTTTTCAAGCAACAAATTGCTCATTGCCTTGCCAATTTATGCTCTTCATTGAATATTTTCAAGAATCTAAATTCCTGCTTTTTAAGATTAATTCCAGATTTCACTACAAGGAAAATTCCGGATGAAAAATATTTTAGTACCATGGACAAACCGCATCTCTTAAAAATAATAGCACTAATAATTTCACAATAAAAAATATGTGCAAACAAAGATAGAAAGAAGAGAACATGAGTTCCCGTACAGCGTACAGGTAAACCAATTGTAGCTAGTTTTCGGTAACCCGTACGGTGTACGGGTAAACAAGTTAAGATATAAATAATATTCTTTTCATATTCTAGCCATTATTTTTTCATAAGTCTAAAATATTAAATTTAATGTCTTAGAAAGAAAGTCATTGAACATTTTATTGAAAAACAAATTTACTGATTTAAAAAGAAAGTTTGTATTTCAATAAAATGTTTACTTATTTATTAAAGATTTTGACGATACGGGCATCTCACATAAGGTTTTAATTATTTGCTGTTAATTTAATTGTTTTAGTTGTCTGCTTTGAAATCCTTATTTCCAGCCTTCCCCTGTAGATTTGTAGTATAATCCCGCAACTGATAGTTTTAAGAGAAATGATAGAACCGAATGTCGAATTGAATTCCGTAGAAGGCTTTACAATATTAGTTCTATATGTACGTTACGTGTAGTGGGCCTTTCAACCTTATATACTACGGTAATTGTTTACTGAAGTACGGAAAACGACGAAGTATTGTCATTGACAAATATTGCTTGTCTACTATTTAAGATATGATATCCATTTAGTTTGAACCACATATAGATTAATTTACGTCTCGTCTTGGGATAACTTTCGTCATACCTTAGCAATGGCAGAGAAAGCAGCTAAGCGAGAACTAATTTCATTCTTTTTCAATATTTCTAAATAGATTTACTGCTTTTGTGATAAATAATTATCTATAAGTCATTTATTATTTTGCAAAGATGGCATAGTTGCTTGATTTATTTTTAAAAAGCAAAATAAACAGCTAACGTTAACATCAAATAAATTTTAAAGCATTGCAATGTAGTAAAAGCATAAGAGGAAAATTAAAAAAAAGTTTTTTATTAATTGACTATTTGCTAAATTTATTAAAAATTAAAAGTATAAAAAGTTATTTAATTATTAAAAACGTTTTAAGTACAGGTAAGCCTCCTACAACGCGGTAGATACGTTCCTCAAAAAAGCCGCGTTATAAGAAACCGCGTTGTAGGAGATATGAATACCACGTAAAGTAAATCACAAGTGACGTGTAGATATATTAACAGAATAAAGTGAATTGTGAAATGCGTAGTTTACCTGGTTGATTTTTTTCGATAATTCGAGCAGTCAAGGGTTGCCAGTGTTGAAAAAAATCTACAGTGATGCCACTTTATGTAATTTTTTTATTTGAAGCGTAATAAAATATGTAACAACAAACGCGTTGTAGGAAAATTTAAACCGCGTTATGGAAAAAAATACTCAATATCTGAAACGCGTTGCAGCGAAATCGCGTTGCACAAGTACCGCGTTAAAGGAGGCTTACCTGTTCTCTATATGTTGTTGATATTAATTTGAGGAATATTACAATTTATAGAAATACACTGTTAGTCATACAAAATGCAACACCAAGAAGGACTAGAAATATCACAGAAAAATGTATTTGGCAGATAAAATGTTGTACAAAGATTAAACGATTAAAACTATAGCCTTTTAAAACGTGTGGATGGTGACAAAATCAGTAGTTAGTGTAGCCGCCATTGTTGGCTATAACCGCTGTCACACGCCTCGGCATAGAACAGGGGTGGTCAACCCACGGCACACGTGCCACATTGTGGCACGGCGGAGTTGTAACAGTGGCAAGCGAAGACTTATTTAAAAATTTGAAAATCTAGTTAAAAATAATTTTTTTGTACAATTTTATAAAAATGCGGTTGACAAAAAAACCCCACTCAGAATTTATTTTAAACTCATGTAATTGAATTACAGTAGACAATTATCATGCAAAGAGTACTTACTCCTTCCTTGTTGTATGCACTGGCATTCAAATGAAAGTGCACTCGTGAGACTGGAATTTGAGGGAGCGTGTTGTAAAATATCTGGAAGAAAACAATGAACTGCCCGGTGAGTGCTTGCTGCTCAAGATTGAAAACTGTCTATAGGATAAAACTTTTATTACTGATATTATGGGACATTTAAATAATTTAAATTTAAGTTTACAGGGAAAAGATTGCCTTTTACTCCTACCCTAGTTGGACATATTTCTTTTGCAAACAAACTTTTGCTCCTTTATCTCTATTTTGAAGGAAAAAAAACAGGTCGAGCATTATTAACTATCTACCAAAGTTAATTATGCTCCGAGCTATAATAGATTTAAAAATTTAATTTAATTTTGCTGAATTCATTTAGTGCTAGGTTGGATGATTTTCTAGACGATAAAAAATATTGATCTTTCATCAATCCTTTTTCAATTTCTCTACAAGACGTTAAATGTTACCCACTTGAAGTTCAAAGCGGAATCATTAATCTACAACACCATAATAGACTTGGAAGTAAATATAAGGGATTTAATTCAACTCAAATGATCCAAATTATGAATGTTTGAAAATTTAACCTACAGGCAATTTTCCAAATTCATGCAATTTGGTTGTCATAAATTGTATTTTTTGGTCAACATAAGTTTGTGAATAAATGTTTCTAGTACAAACATAATATATATATAATCATAATATCGCTCAAAATTAACTGTGTGATATGCATCTAAAAAAACCTAATTTTGTCAGCATCTTTAAGAACTAATCCTGAGGATCACTTGGTAAAAAAGCTACAAATTCAAAAACCATATTGAGCAAGTATTGACTGTTTAGTAATAAATTAGAGTTAAATGTTTAAAGTTACTTTTTTTTGTATACCTAAAAGGTATATAAAATTAAGTAAAAAGTTTATTAACAATAAAACATAAGTATTTATTATTTTATTTTTAAATTTTCACTACTTAAACTTGCATAAAAAAATCTGCTATTTGCGTAAAAATCCCATAAGCTAATAAGCAACGTTTTTTCATCGTTATATATATTTTTGTTGGAAAATTTTGAAATGGCACGCATAATGATTTAATATCAGATAGTGGCACTCTTACCAAAACGGTTGGCCACCCCTTGCATAGAATCAAAGAGGTTTTGGATGTATTCTTGGGGTACAGCATTAAATGCGGCTTCCACATACTGCCAAAGTTAATCTGGTGTAGCAGCGGGTGGTGTATCTCGGGCCAGTCATTGTGCAAGCCTGGATTGCATGTTTTCGATTGGCGATAGATCAGGAGAACAAGCAGGTCAAGGAAGGAATTCAATTTGATGGGGAAAGAAGAACTCTTGAACATTACGTGCCGCGTGTGGTCGCGCATTATCTTGTTGGAATATGGCCGATGGCTTACCAGAAAGGTGCGTCAGTGAAACCCAATACCACTCCAAACCATGATACTGGGTGAAGGAACAGTGTGGCTATGCATAACGCAACAGTTCAGAAGCCTCTCACCACGGTGTCTCCAAGCTTGAATACGAATGTCTTGATGTTGTCTGCAGAAGCGGGATTCGTCAGTAAACACAATGTCGTTCCATTCCGTTGTCCATGCACGCCGTTCATCGCACCATTGGTGACGCAAACGCCTGTGGTTTCCAGTCAAGGGTAAACGAAGCAATGGATGTCCCCTCGTACCATTTCACTCCGCTGCAAACGGCATTGAATGGTACGAGGGGACACCAAATGATGCGTAACAGACTGAATCTGTTGTGTTATTATTCGTGATGTGGCTGCGCTATCCATCACTACCATGCGCACAATCCGCTTATCATCACGGGCAGTGGTGCTACGAGGTGGGTGTGATCGGCCCTGTCGTTCCCTCTTGCGTCCAGCGATAACAGATCCGCATCTCAGTTGCTTGGTTTCTCTGAAGGATAATCCGCGATCCCTGTAGGCTACTATTCTTCCTCGGTCGAATTCATAAACTTAGTCAAAATATGTTTGATGTCTTCCACAAGGCACAGATAAACTGCTTACCCCCCCTCTCGAAAAAAAAACCGCATGAAGAAACAATTTCCGTATTACAAATCGCCAATCTGCCAATCCCTTGTATAGCGATTGTTGGTGGCGCTACGGTCACCCGAGATGTGCGTCTGCTCTATAATGCTAATGATTTGCATATTTCATCGCCACCAACGCATAATGTAAATTTCGTATGGTTTGCATGCTTCCTTTAGGGTGTTATATTTTTTGTGGACAGCAGTGAAAAGGCGTACTTTTATTTAATTTTAACAAAAGATGATACAATCAACAATTTTTTAAAAAAAACATTCAAATTTAGTTAGGTTATAAAAATTAATTTCTTTCTTATCTTTTTTTAATAATTCATCAAGCTCTCGTGATTTTTTAAGGAACTGAACGCAATAATGTGACAATGATTTTATACACTTATGTGATACATTTTCAGGTCATTTGGAGACTTGTTTGCCGCTATTATCTTTACCACCTCGTGTCTCATTCGTACGTTTTTAAATTTAAGTTTAATAATGATTATAAGTTTTGGAGCTTTTAACTATAAAATATTATGAGATAAATGATAGTTTTACTTTAAGAAAATTACTTAAGAAATTATTGTGAGACAATTGAAAAGTATACCGTCAAAAAATTACGTCAAATCAAAAGACATCGCCAATTGCCGCGATATACAGCCAATAGTGGAAGTCGTTCCCGCGCACGTTCGAGTACATTAAAAAAACGATGAAAGCCTTTGGCAACCTATTTTGAATCTGAACTGTCATTTCGTTGGATGAAATTGGTCGACGGTATTATACGTAAGTACCGAAAGTTGATATTTAAATTATTCAAAGAATGACTCTCCAGAATTTTATATTTTGTTATCTTAATATAATACCAGTGAAATCTAAAAGAACATTTTCAATATTCTCTCAAATTACGTCTGGAAATCTTTTGAAATTACCTTTGTTATTCTCAATTCAGCAAATTTAAAATTCTAAGCACGTGGAGAAATCCTATAAGGATGTTCCTTATCGAATTTTTAATCTCTTTTGATTATTTGCTTTTAAGATATTTAAAATTCACATTGAAATTGATTTCTTAAAATAATTTAGAGACAGGAAAATAAAACTTTTGTGTTTGAAAACTTTTAAAATTTCAAATATTTTGAGTACAAAATGAGATTTGCAAGTAACTATAGCAAACATTTAAAGCCCTTTTTGGTTAAAGAGATGACAAAATGATTTTTAAATATAATGCAAGCACATTTATTGAATTTAAAAGGCATTTTTTGGTGACATTTAATGGCTGCGTTCTAATAAATTTATAATCCTTGTAAATCACTTCTTCCCATCACCCTTCCTTTCACCCTCCTTTTCAGCACATAACTTACATGAAAAAAACTGAGCATTTAAATTTATATTCATTCGGCTTTCATACAGACTCAATACTTATTCCTGTTTTTAATTCAATAAAATTTTCAATGTATTGTTGCGTCGGCTTAAAGACCGTCGTTTTCTACCCTACTATTCATTTTTGGTGCCCAGAGGTGAACTGAATCGCTAAATGGTGTTCCGGTATAGTGGTCAGTGAAGCTGACTGCGGTGCCGTAGGGACTAGGTTCGAATCCCGGAGAAGGCATGGATGTTTGTGTGGTAATCCTTTCTTCTGTCTGTGTTGTATGCTCCCGTGTTATACATTGCGTGGTGCACGGGGTTTATAAATGTTAAAAAAAAAAGACGTTAACTATATATTCTTCTCTCCCGTCCTAAGGCGAAACAGCTTTAGCATCGTCTCTTAGATGGTTTAGTTACTCCTCTGTTCATTTTTGATGCCCTAAGCAAATGGTCACGCCAAATGGACATTTCTTCACAGCGAACTAAGAGGAGACACACTTGTTTCGACGGTTGTCTATTCTTTCGTTCCCTATTATATGTGGCCGAGTTGTACATGTATGGAATGGAGTGTCAGTATTTGTAAGGAATAAATGCCTAAGAGAGAGAGAGAGAGAGAGAGTATGCTCGGTGTAGAAGTGACAGGTCGATTTATAGACACTTCATATGATTTACGATGAACGGCGACATGAAGATCACAGTCCAGACAGACTTTTGTCCCGGAAGAACCTATGGTGGTAGGGACAAAGAAAGAGTGTTCCTTCCAATCAGGAATTGTTGGGCCCGTGAGAGAGATCTACCTAGAGTGTTTGAAGAGAAATATAGGAGGGTGACCGGGGGCTTTGCTAAACCTGTGAAAGGTTGCTAGGCAGCGGAAAGACTAGCGACAGGCTGAGGAACCTCATTACACAAGCATTTTAATATAATATTTGAAGTTGATTTATACGTAAGTAAAATTTATTAAAAAAGTATTTTGTGTTTGTCATTAACAAATTTAATGTGATTTTTAATATAATTCTCTCTCTCTCTCTCTCTCTCACACACACACACACACACACACACACACACACACACACACACACACACACACACACACACACACACACACACACACACACACACAACACACACACACACACACACACACACACACACACACACACACACACACACACACACACACACACACACACACACACACACACACACACACACACACACACACGCACACACACACACACACATTTTAAATAATTAATTATATGTATTTTATATTTTAAAACAGCATTTAAAGTTGATCAACATGTTATAAATGAAAATGAAATGAAATTTTTAAAAAAAAAAGTATCGTATTTCTTATTAAAAAGTTAATGTAATTTTTAATATAATTTACTTACAAACACACACACATTAAAAATATTAATTTGTGATCTAAGTGTCACATATGCATGTTATTGTGTGATGTGTGCTTGTATTTTATTACACTATCTGTTGAAGTGTGGGTCTAATTAAATTATCAGCAATCGCTTTTCATATTCTGCGTTTAATTTGCTTTTATAATTTGTTTCTGTAGCCATTCGCGTTGAGATACATTTTTCATTTAAATGCATTGTTCTGACTGATATTAAAATGTTTATATTTGTGTGAAAAACCCTGTGTATATATATTTTGCATGAGAACTTACAACTTAAAATTTAGAAGCTTTTCTTCTTAAATTCAGATTTTAAGGTCGAATCTATTGATACGTCGATGAATTGCTCCCACTCCTCCTTTACAGGTGTTTTTTTCACAAATGTAAAAAGTTGCATTTTTATTGGAAAACTATTTAGTTGGGCAAAACATTGCACTAACGAGTGTAAAATTATTCCGTGGACCTGGGATAGCAGACAATAGAATATTCACAATCTAGTAGGTAGAACTTATGAAGAAAGACGTTTGTTTAATATTATTTTATTATAACTTAAATGAGAGTATCACAAAACACAGTTATTATATATAAATAAAATTTACATTTTATTAACTTAGATGAACTTTATCTACTTTTACTACTACAAACTTCACAGAAAAAGTAAATACATTTTGCACACACATTTATAATTTCCTTTTTTCGATTTCTTATAGTGAGCTCCTGGGAAAGCCTTATAGAACTCCAGGGCTTCGGGTAATACAGTTTGAAGACCACTGACCTAATAGAAAAATTATACATTTTATTGTGTTAATACTTAAAACTATAATGCAGTATTATACACTTGATTTTAAGTTAATATTTTCCGTACATATTTTGTACCATTTCTGACTCATATATATTTACACTAAATATAGTTTTAATTTTGCATTTTAAAATAGAATAACAGCAGTTTTTTGAACTTTTAAAAGTTTAAAGATGCAGAGAATTTAATAAATGAATATATTTATAAAATGATTTTAAATTGCTGCAAGAATATTTTTCAAGTTAAAAGCATTGTGTGTGTGTGAATTCACGTGTTCATTTTTATGTTCGAGAAACGTAGCCTTAATTGCTTGCAAATAACTTTTCAATTAGCGATCTAGATAGTATAATCACACTTGATCCAAATTCCCACCTTGAAGCATAAAAATAATTTCACAAAAATTTTAAAAACTGCGAGCGTAACATCGAAACTAATTTGGGATGCTTAATCTGTTGATCTCAAATTTAGAAGAAAAAAGAATTTTAATCAAAAGGAATGTTTACTGAAATATATTTTTAATTTTTAAATGTTTCCTTAAAATTAGAGCGTGCACCTTTGTTCGACGAATTAGATTGGAAACGCTAAGGATATGGTTGATTTTATATGAGTTTAAATCTCTTATTGGGAAAAACATGTTATAACCCTGATATTAAGGATTACTCTTATGCGAAGAATTTTAATTTATGTACTTTCTAAACAATTTATACTTAGATTAAAATTATGTGGATAGCAAGTACAGCATTTTATTGTTTTATGGGCGTAGCAAGTATGTATTTTATTTCATTAATAATTTTTTGTTGTATGAAAATATTTGAAAATTAAAAAGGAAATAAAACGATGAAAGTATAAAAATTTGTTACATTAAAATACTCTAAAGAATTTTTTTCCAATAAATACAGTCACTTAAAAAAGTATTGGGCACTTGGCATGCATAACTGTAAGGCCATTTATAAAAATATTTATCACATTAAAACAAAAACAAAATGAATTAAGAAATATTTCAACATTTGGTGTAAATTATATAAGGACAATTTTATTAGTATTATAGACTTATAATTTGATTTAGTTTTTCAAATATAATTCAAAGGCACACTGGAGTTAAAAAAGTATTGGGACACTTTTGAAATGAGAAATTTAACAAATATACAGTGCATCAATAGAGTTTAACTTCACACCACTTTTTTAGACTAGAAGTTTAAACATAAACGTTTCAATAGATAAGGTTATTTATAGAAAAAATGGCGAGAAACAAAGATATATCGGTTGGTATGCGAAATCTCGTAATAAGTCATTAGAAAGAGGGGAAATCAGGGGGCTGCATAGGAAAAATCTTGAAATTGAGTAAATCTACTGTTTTTTAACACGATTGACAAGTTCAAGAAAACAAATTGTGTTGAAAACAAGCAAAGATATTTAACGGGATATTTAAGGATATTTAATGAACGTGAAGAGAGGTGGATTGTGAGACATGTACACATTAATCCAAGAACTAGTAGAGTAAAATGACTTTGCAATGTAAAAGTAGTTCGGAAAATCAGTAAATCCTGAAACTGTCAGAAACGTTTTAAGCAAACGTAAGTATCATGGCTGAGTACCTCAAAGAAAGCCCTACATTAGCAAAGCAAATAGACAAGCTAGGTTGGTATTTGCTAAAATGTATGTAAGGAAGCCAACAGAATTTTGGGAAAATGTAATATTTGTTGATGAAAGCAAATATAATATTTTCGGATCGAATGGCAAGCAAAACGTTTGGTGGGAATGAAATGCAGCATGCATGTCAAAAATTTACGGTCTATTGTCAAATATGGAGGGGGTAACCAAAATGTCTGGGGTGGCATGGTAAGTTCTGGTGTCAGGAACTTACATTTTATTGATGGTATATGTATAAATATGTCTATCTTGCCATTCTCAAGTGAAATTTACAGAAAAGTGTAAGCTGGGAATTTCAGGACATTTTAAAGTGTACCAAAGTAATGATCCGAAACATACCGCAGATGTTTGCAAGTTCTGGGTCCTCTACCACTGTCCTAGTGTTATTAAGACTCCTGCACAAAATCCAGACCTTAATCCCATTGATCACGTGTGGGATTATTTGCATCAAAAACTATATGAACACCAAATTTTTAACAAGCAGGATTTAAGAAAATATTTGGTAGAAGAGGGGACCAAAATCGATAGATCGTTTTGCAAAAAATTGATCCAATCCATGCCAAATAGGCTTCGAGAGGTCATAAAAAGCAAGGGCGGCCCAACAAGATATTAATTTCTAAGTTTGAATTGTTTTTTATAATTTATTTGGTAGTATCCCAATACTTTTTTGAGATTTTATTTTATTTACTTACGTTAAATATAAAATATTACGATAAAAATCTATGAACTGGTAGTGTGTCTCAATACTTTTTTGACAGACTGTAATTCCACTTAGGGTGAAACTTTGAGGAAAGATTTAGTTATAATATGAAATTGCTCATATTTTTCCAGGTGAAAAATCTTGTCAAAATTTTGGATTTGTATATCTGGATTAAGGTAACTAAGTACGTTGTGAAACGAAACTTTGAAAAAGCGTATAAAAGGATAATTTTTTTGATATTTTTTGTCAGTTGAATTAGAATATACATATAAAATTGTTTTACGAATATTATTACAAGAAAAAATAAATTGAAATGCAATTTTTTTGGCAAAAAATGAAGACAGAATGACATAGTTTCAAAACATTCACCTTATATGAAAAATGCTTCTTAATGATAATATTTTATTTATAGATAACTAGGATTGGAATTAAGATTTTTGAAATATATAATTAAGAAGTGGATTTTATTATACCAGAGAGTAGAGAAATTTTAATAAAAAACATCAATTATTATTTAAATTGCCCATAGCACGGAAAATAATGTGACTTTCTCAAAATTTTAATTCAGTCCCAGTATACAAGTCCTAGTTATACAACCTCTGACAGTAAAATTCGGTGATTGAAGCTAGACCGGCAGATCTGGCAACACTGGTGAAACAAAACGCTGCACATATTAACCATCTGCCACCACCGTCATTTGTGTTCCATGTAAGACTTGTTTTACGTAGTGCTTGTTTAGTACGTCGGTTCTTAACAGAGAACAGGAAAATGAACGAAAAAAAGATCAATTTAAAGCTTCGTTTTAAGCTTGGAAAGACATCAAATGAAACTTATGCGATGCTGGTACGTGTTTATGAAGATCAAGCACCGTCCATGAAGAGTGTGTACGAGTGGTTTATCCTTTTTCGAAAAGCAGGGAAAGTGTTTCTGACAACCACCGTAGTTCATCAAGACTTGCGATCTCCGTTAGTGAAGAAAACATTGAGAATAAAGAGGAAATTAATCACTCAAGACAGCCAGTTGATTGTACGCATATATATAATAGCTGATGAACTTCAGATTAACCGTGAATCTGTGCGACAAATCGTTATCCAGAATTTAGGGATGAGAAGAACATGCTATCGATATTGACAATATTCCTAACATCCAACGAAACGTGACGAGGCTTTGGAACTTCATTCCAAATGAAGACTTCTTGCAAAGTTTCCAGGACATCTCAGTGGTCCATAGTTATGGGAGGTAACTATTTCGAAGGACAGTAAAGTAATTATTGTTAATATTTAATTTACGTTAATGCTACAGGACTATTCACCGAACTTTATTGTCAGAGGTTGTATATAGGGAAAATATTATTATTATAAAAGCACTTCTCATAAAAGGAGAAAGTTTTGAATATATGTCATTCTTTCTTTATTTTTTGCCAAAAAAATTGCATTTAAATATTTTTTTCTAGTATAATGTTCTTAAAACCATTTTATATGTCTATCCTAATTCAACTTACACTATATATCCCAAAATTATTTAACTACCCACTTTTCCAAAATCACGGTCCCGAACATTGCCAGTCAGATTAATTTGAAAATTATCACTCTTAATTATTCGGATATTGCATTTAAGTCAGCGCTTCTCAAACTTTGAATGTTTGAGACCCAATTTTCAATCATAATTTTCATCGCGCCTCCCTAATCACAATAACAATGTATTAAATGCAATAAGAATGCACTTTGACGTTAAAGCTACAATACAATTTTAATCATAAACCGAACAAATTATGAGGATAAGTATAAATTTTTTATATATGACAAGCCTATGCGTGAATCAATAGTAATTATTATAAACTAGTTCTTAGTATTGTGAGATTAATCATCAAATACATTGTGCTGTCTGATATATTTATATGTATATTATATCAGTACAAAATGTGTATTTTTTTATTATAAAATATATATTATAAATTATATAAATAGAATGTATATAATTTTGCTTCCTTTCAGTAAATTTGTAATTTTTTAAAATACTTTATTTACGACTTTTCGATGTGCTCGCACCCCCCTTGTAGGGTTATAATGCCCCCTTAGGGAGGTGCGCCCCACAGTTTGAGAAACGCTGATTTAAGTAGTAGAAAAGTATAAAAGTGTGAAAAGATGATTTGTCTCTGAAATTTAAGGAATAACAGCATTGATAAGACAAGTTTTTAGAGTCAGATAGCATGTAAATCCTATTTCGTTTGGAGCTTTTAAAAGAAATAGCATTAAATATCACACATTTGAATTCAAAAAATTAAATTTAATTCTTAAATTTACATGTGAACTAATTTACATTAAAATGAGTCGGCTCCGGTGGATTAGACGGTAGCGAGCCCACATTATAAACCTAAGTTTACGGGTTCGACTCCTGCTGGTGGTGATAGATTTTATGAATGTGAAAATCGTAGGCACACGCATATCAATAATGAATATGTGGCATGCAAAGATCCATTGAGTGTGTCAATTTATCTCTGGTACTCTCGACGAAATTGAATCATGGAATTATTTAGCATTCGACGAGATTTTGAAATGAACAAAATGCGAACGTCAGAATTTAGTTCTGGAAGCTGCCACTAGAGGGTGCCACCAATGAAATAGCTTCCACTCTTGGAGACTTGACGTGTCTACAAAGAATTTTAGTTGCTAATATGCAGCTAACTCAGTGTTTCTCAAACTGTGGGGCGCGGCCCCCTAGGGGACGAGCATATTGAAAAGTCGAAAACAAAAGATTATTTAAAAAAATTATAAATTTACTGTAAGCAAACAAACAAATACATTCTAACAGAATAAAAAATAAAATACACATGTACACTTATATATATATCAGTACTGCGTAATGTGTATTTTATAGTTAACAATACTAAGTTAAGAACAGGTTTAATGATTACCAATGACCCCATGGGCTTGTCATATATAAAATTATATGTAAACATTAACACTTATCTTGATAATTTGTACGGTTTAAAATTAAGCCCTTAAAGTTCGGCTAAAAATTACACGATTTCGTTCCCATGCCACCGTTAAACACGTAGCCAAGCGTATGTGGTGTATTGAAGGGGGGGGGGGTGAAAAGGAACGAATAAGCAAATTCTCTGAAATAAGCAAATCCTTCGAAAACACTCTTAAGGTCATTTAACTGCATTCCAAAACCTTCGAAATAATTTTATGGATAGCAGTTCACAGAAAAGATCGTACTTCGGAAAGACGTATATATACGTCTGGGGCAATTAAAACACTGACTGAGTGAGGTTTGTATATACGTTAGTGGACACTTAAGAGGTTAAAATCGTACTGTAGGCATCAAAGTGTAGTATTATTAAATTTAATACATTGTATGTTATTGTATGGAGGGGGGCGCGATGAAAGTTATGATTGAATATTGGGTCGCAATAGGGAAAGTTTGAGAAGCACTGAGCTGACTGGAAAAAACAACAATATAATTAATGCAACTATTATGTAAAAATGTTTTCGTGCATTTTAAAGTAGTCTGTCTTTTTATAAAGTACTAAAAAATTTCTAAGCTCTTGATTGCCTTTTTGACTTTAATGATTTACATAAAGCATATTAACATATTTACTGGACAGAAAATATGACTCAAATTTAAAGGAAACATTTACATAAAAAGAAAATATGTTGCCTTTGGGGAGAGTTTTAATTCCGTTAAAAACTTTCCAATCCATTTTATTTTCAAACATTATATTAAAATTAGCATATGTCTTCATAAAAAGCAAAATATTTCTAGTGCTAATGTTTTAGGAATAAACCCTTAATTTAATAAAGAGAACTTAAAATCCCAAATTTTCTTTTTATTTCAGGTTTAAATTCGATTTACATTTCCGTTATTTAAGATTCAAGAGTAAAATAGCAATTTTGTTGCTCAAGGCTGAGAAAATAAGTTTTTGAATAAATAAATAATAATGCAATAAGCTGTTTTCGAGATAAATTTTAGAATTTATTTGTTTTAGCTGAATATGTAAACTTGCCAGACGAGAAGTAAAAAGATAAAGGCGCCTTTTGTTGTTGTCTAGGTAAGTAATATTTATATAATTTTGTTTTTAAACCAAACTCTAGGAGCTCCAGAATTTATTAGTTTGCTGCAAAAACTTCATTATATAAAATAAATTAGATTCAAATTAATTGAAAAAACTAAGCCGAACACAAATGACTTTTGTGTGAAAAGAGTATTTGTGCACTATAAGAATACAGTAAAGTACATTGAATGCGAAAACGCATAAGAAAAATTGGTTAACACGAAATAATACAATAGTTCCAACAAATTACTACGGATTTTCATGCATTTTTCCTCTTAACACGAAATGAAAATCGTTTAACAAGAGAAGATTTTCCTTCTGGGAATGAACAAAATACGGAAAATACCAGTGGCTCAGGCGAGATTTAAGAGGGGGTGAAAATGAAAGGGAAGTAGTTTCATATATTTCGCAGAGAGGAGGCTGACTTGACTTTGAAATACCCTAGGAATAGTTGGTGACACGAGCCAATTTTGTTTATCTATGTTATTTTCACCCTCCCCCTACAAATGCTCCATTAGAACATTTCATATCTCATCAATTGGGTTTGAAATTCGGTGGCAAGTACATCATAGCTTGTATAAAAATCAGTAAGTTTGAATCACGTTTTTTTCTTATTTATATAATTTTATATTTTAATACCGTAAAATTATGTATTTTTAATCCCTGCCGTTTGGGGATATTTTGAATTGAAGTTATTAAACTTATTTTTATCTTAACATGTATGAGAACTTATAATCAAGTGCAACAATTAATTCTCAAATTTAGGGATTTGATTGCCGTTCTTATTTTCTTAGGAATACAAAGAGGCTCAATTTGATAATTCCCTTAGCAATAAATTTTTGGTGAAATTCATCCACGCGACTTGTCCACGAATGGTGATATTTGTCCACGCGAAACAAGTATCGCGTGATATTTTACGATCCTTGATTTCAATAAAGTTTTCCAAAACTGAAGACTTTTAGGTTAAGAACTTATGTTTAACTTTTGGGGAAAATAGTTTATTATCCGTAAACTTTGTTGCTTGGGAGTAGGTTCATTTTGCTGCGAATTTTGAATTATAATCATTGATAATGACTGAGTATTAGTACACTATGGAGGCAGCATTTTTATCCTTCTTAACCTTTTCGAGGAGTTTGGGAAGATTACTCCCTTTACATGATCTTACAAAATACACTTGTCAGAGGAGCAAAACCCTTTATGATATATATATTGGCCCTGCTATTATAACGATGGGTAAGACTAATTTCAGCTTCAGTTTTGTGCTACTGCACGTAGTACAGCGATTATGACATCTGTAAATCGGACAAAAAAAGATGGTACTAAGGACGAAGTATCTTGTCCAAAAGCTGTTGTTGAATATAACTGAGGGGATGACCACTTCGATCAAAGAAAAGAAAGGTACTAAATAAGAGATCTGTAAAATGATAGCATCGTATCTTTTGTTTGCTTATTGACCTTGCCATCATAAATAGTAGTTTTATACAGTGGTAAGTGAACAAAGAAACAGAAGTTTAGACCAGCTAACATTCCGAATAGCATTAGTTCATTAGATGATAGACGGATATTCCTCAAGAAAAAGGGAAGGACATCCTGCTAGCTTCCAAGCTAAGAAGTATGTAGTTCCGGATGATGTGCGCTTAACCAGTGTGGGAAATCATTTACCAAAGATAGTTCCAACTACAGATGAAGTAGGAAATGTAGCAGAAAGGGACAAGAAAAAAGGACCTTCTATCTGTATGCAGAATGTGATGTAACCTTTTGCATTGCAATATGCTTCTCATCTTTCATGGCAAATAATCAACATCAAATTTAATTTTCTTTATGTCGGTGAATGGTTCCTTGGGAAGTATTCGTCTCACCGCTATGTTTTAAATGTACACATAAAATTGCCAAAATAAAATATGTTTTCTTAAATGCTATTGTTTAATTGTTAATAAACACAAAAAACTGTGAGAAATTCAATAGAAAAATAAATGGCTCATGAAAGGATTAAACTCATATTTCACTTTCTAAAATGTACTCTACAATAGAGTCTTGAAAGCTACGCACTTGATAACCCGACCGTCTAAATAACTCGATCACATCCTTACAAGTCCAGGATCCAGAACTACACCGAAGAAGACATCATGTCCGGTGCAGAAATTATTGCTGCTATCACAGTTAATGAAAAATGACGGAAATTGATGAAGACGTTTAACGCCAAGGACACCACACAAACTCTGGAAATATCTCATAGTGAAGGACTTAAGCCTGTCGAAACCACCCTTCAGTATTTTGAAGAATAAGGTGCGTCAGTAACGGACTTGCTGTTCCTTCGTCATCTTCGTGATGAAGGGGAAAAAAACGCAGATGGCAGTACGGAAGACAACAGGACATAACACATTTGTTAAGGTTGACTACCCTAAAATTGAGAATTTTGCTAAAAACTGACAAACCTTTTTATGACTGTATTTATGCGCCATCTTATTAGCTTTATAAAAATACCAAGTTTATTATTTTCCGTTCACTAGAACAAAAAATACAAGTGTTTTAGTAAAAGCAGATGCCATTCCTTCAAGCAAGATGTCATACTTTAAAACGCGTTTTACTCGGAATGTGTGTTTTTTTTTAAATTACTCAAACGGGGCTAGCGATTGCTTAAAGAGTTTTGAAAATAATTAACTGAAATTTTTTGTGTAAGTTCTGTAATAGTAGGAGTATTTTAACTATTAGATTTATCAATCACTGATTTATTACAAAATTTACAGTCCCCTGTGTGAGTATAATCACTTTTTTTTTTAAAGCAGTTTCATATAATAACCGAGATAAAGTGCTGTAGTTTTTGTAAAAATTAAAATATCTCTTATCCTGAAGGTCATTTTAAAAATGAATAACATATCAACGCATCAGAATTGAAAAATTGAAAATATTTTCATAAGCCTTTGGTACAGAATGGGCCGCGCATATGTTATATTTGAAAAAAATTTACCAATTCCCCCCCCCCCATTTCAGTAGCAATAATTTCTTTTTATCTCCTTAATTTTAGCATATTTTTCATAAAATGTACCAAGAAAATCTAAAATCAACAAAAAATCTTCGTATCTCCATTTGATTTTTTTAAAGAAAAAAGTTGTCGCAAGCAGTCGGATTACTTTAAAAAAAGATAGCCACTTTTTACAAAGTCGGCTACTTAATTTTCATTATCGACAGCTTTATGGCTTCATAAAGTATTTTTCTGGGGTGTGTCTGATCAGGTAAACTACTTGATATAATTCTTCATGGTAAACTAACTCAGGCAAAGTTTGCCAGTGAAATTTTATGACGAGGAGGCATAATATGAAAGCAGTTTCTCTAAACATATATTTTATTCTTTGAATAAGTAAAGTCAATCTGCTCGCCACTGGAGCACAATTAAAACAATAAGTTAAAAAAATATATAATCCCCTCAAAAAAATAACATAACCAGACTGGTTAACTGATTCGAACCCCTCCTTCAACTCTCTAACTTTTAAAAGATCGAAACATCTTTAAAAAAAAGCGAAGCAACAAACCAGTTGCACACATCTAATATGCCTTCAGTCGAAGAGCCCAATCACCTCTCACATTTCGTCTGAAACCGACATCATCTCTGAACCAACCTCGGTCTCCTTAAATACTTACACGAGCCAAGTTAGTTAAATCTACATCGCAGCCGTTGCCAACTAAAAATCTCGAAATTCGCAAAAAGGTCGGGTTCGAATCAGTTTATTTACTTGAGATCATGGCGCGTGGTTGGAAAATCTTAAGGACTCCGTAAAAATTTGGATCCTAAAATAAATTTTTTTTTTCAAATGTCTAACACTACTGTATACTACTTATTTATTAATTTTCATTTTCATGTAGTGAATAGTCTAAGCCTTTTTAAAGTACGTACTCTTCCTTTAATTAAGGGTATTTAGGCAGTCTATTTTCTGTTGTATCTTCAAGCATACAATACATACAAGTGCAGTACAATATTTTCTGAGGAACCAATCGTGCTTATTCTTTTTTATTCCAATTCTCGATAACCTGGAATTTTCACAAAATCGGCCACCCTTCGCTTCCCATTAGGCTGAGATTTCGGGGGTCTACTGTGTATTTACAATTATTAAAAACAATAATTAAAAATTATTACTAGTTCGTATTCTACGTGTACCTCCATATTCAAAATTCAATCTCCATTTCCAAGCATCCATTTATGTTATCTGTTCGAGCATGCGCGCAGGGAACAGCTCGTTTAGGACACGTATTTTTAACTGTGTGTGACAGTATCATTTCATGCAAACCTGGCTCTGTAACTGCTGGGTTATTACAATGATCTATCCGAATTTTTGTGCGTAGGATGTGTTATTTCTAAAGTTTTTTTATCTTTCTTTTAAAGACTTGCATCATTTGTAAAGCTTTATCATAAGTTTATGACTTTGTGTACGTTTATCATTCAGTTGAACCTAATCTTAATCTAAATTTTCTTTTTAACGTGATCTAAAAAATTACATCTCGTTATTATGTTATTGAAAAAATAATTATTTTAAACAGGCGCATACTGTGTGAGTCATAATGATGAATTTGATGTATTTTTGATTATTACAGGAAATACCCTTAACTCTCTGCTTTGGAAACTAGTATATCTGTTTACTTAAGAAATTTTTATAGATATTGATTCCTAGGTTTTTTTTGAAAAAAAAAATCTTTCTTTTAGCTATATATATTTTATTTTCTGTATGTTTGATTTAATTTGCTGCCCAATTTCTTATGATAAAAAAGCAGCTATAGTACGTATAATTATTTTTATTAGGAATGCTACAGTTTGATTAAATATTTTTTAAATTTTACTTTACTGATTTTAAGTGATTTTACTATAAAATGACAGCAAAATAACAGATTCTAGTTTCAATTATTTTAAATTTTTGATAAAACTCATTCTCAAAGTTTTCAACTAGATACGATAGAAGAACGATACTTACGAACTAGATACTTTGAACGATAGAAGAATGATGCAAGAATTCAGAAAAAATAACGGCATCAAAAGTTTGATGACTTCCTTACTTGTTTGTGTGAAAAGTAATTTATCCTAAAATAATTTTATTAACACTAGTGACATTTAATTAATCAAAATAAAGCTAGAAAATAAATATTTTTAAAGAAATATTGGATTTAAATAGATTCAAAATGAAAAAAAAAAAAATTCTTTCTCGAAATAATTACAATTTAAATTTCAAATACTAAATTTCAGTTTCATTAATTTTCATAAAACATATATAACTGTAATAGTTCCTCATTTTATATAAAATATTAATTTATTTGAGTCTAGATATCTTAAACCTAAATTGCTTGAATGGTAAGTTTTACGTACCATTTAAGCAAGTACGTTAAAATTGTGCTTATCTCTCTTATCTTCTTTTGAGACCTTATCCGTAGTTATAAACATCAACATTCCATTTGATTTCCCAATTCCCCTTTTCCCTACAAAAGCATCATATCTCGTATTAAGGAATTCAGTGATCATAATGAGGGCAAATGGGGAATCCGAAATTCTGTTATTCCCCCTAGTTCCTTCGTTATTCCCTTACAGCTTGACAATGAAAGTAATTACATATTCTCTTTGGGGAGAGCAACCGATGTCCCTTTGCACTTTAAATGCGAACAACTAAATTGAATGCAGCTCGCCGTTGATTGCTGTGTATTCTGGGACAAAGTGGGGGAGAATACGTAATAGTAAAATATTTGTTATGGTAAAATATCGATTCAAGCGTAAAGAAGGAAATGGACTGAATATTGTATTATTACATCCATAATATTATTGACATTTATTTAAGTATTATTTTTTAGGAAATGAATTTTAAAAAATGTATTAGCTCAAAATGGAATAATGGAGAGTTAGATTAAGGTACAAGTCAAAAGTTGGTTGAAATATAAACATATGGCATTATATTATAAAGGGAAAATACTCAAACTGTTTCATAGATTTCATTTAAAATAATACATCGAAAAACTATTCATCAACCGATGCACCTACATAATTGTTTTAATACACTATTTGATACTGTAAATGATGCCGTGGTTTGAGTTCGAAGTCAGAGACGGAGATAATACTAATGTTTATATTTATAATTAATATGTACAGTTAAATTTTACAACTTAAATTAAAGTAATAATGCGGATACATTTAAAATACACCTTCGAAGGGGCTGCGGGTAGGTGCGGACAAAGACCTAGCGTCCGTCCGTTGCGCTTCCTGTTTCCAGAATGTTCTGGTGCGGGGTCTGAAAAGTTTCAGTTGGGGTAGCAAGGCGGGAAAGTATGGCACGCTCAGTTACAGTTAAGTGAGGAGTGTAGGAAACAGTAAATTTAATAAAACATAAACAACTGTTTTAGAAGATTTAAATTAGATAAAACACAAAATATATATTTTCATGCAAGAGAACACTTTAAAAATCATACATACTGGTCACCAAAATTTAAAGCACAAAGCATTTTCGAAGTTCATCATTAAAAAAATGGTAGCAACAATAAATTTCATTGTTTATATGAATGACAATCATATTCAGTCGACTCTCGATAGCTCGAGTTGGAGGGACCAATGAAAAACTTCGAATTATCAAGAGGATAGAAAAAACAACAACTCCCAAAATACACGAAGAGAATTTTTTGCTAACACATTTAAATTTGAAACTACGTAATAAAACATCAATTGTTCATGTGTATAAAATTATTTTAAAGTATTTTTAAAAAGTACATAATATACAGTATAAAAACTATTATATACATAAATTAAAAGTCCGGTATCAAAATAATATATTTATATATTAAAATAATATACATTGTACATAATTAATCTTTCTCGAAGAAAAAATCTGTTGTTATTTTGTTTAATAGCATTCTATCTAACTTTGCCAATAGATTTTTCTTGAAAAAATGAAAGTTGAAAAAACGTCCACGTCATCTTGAGTTTGAAAGAAAAAGTTCCTTAGTTTGTTTAGTGACACTCTAGCTTCTATCAGAGCTATCGAAGTAAACTCCTCCGATTCGTCTTTATCACTTTCAGTGTTATTGTGGTCCAAAGCCACTATTTCAGCGTCAGATAGGTTACTCTTGCAGCGATGTCCATGCCCATCTGCACGCAGTCGTCAAATGTCAAACCTTGTACTGGGAAAGCTTCTCAAAGGAACGTTGGACAGGCTCTTCTCGCCTAATCAGTCCGACAAAATTCGACCATTTTTATTTCTTCTTTTTTTTTTATCGTTCTCCTCCATCGCTTCTCTCCTTCCTCTTTCCACTCCGTTTTTCTTAATCTCTTGAACAGGACTCCTTCATGACCTTCCAAATCGCTTCCATTCCTCGTTGGAAATATATTCGTTTCGCACCTAGTTCTCTCAGACACCATTTGCTCTTCAAGGCACAGTCCTACCCGGCGCATGCCCTTTTTGGTGCCACATACTGTAAATCACACAGATTGTAACGGGTCTATCCGTGAACCTGTCACTAATCAAACTTTCTCCCGAAGAAGAAGACTTGAGTTACTCAATTGAAGGGCTCTATTTAAGCATTGACTTTTTTGATGAGCGAAGTTAGTTAGTGGAGATAGTCGAGAGTTAGTCGACGAGTAATTGATGAATGATCAAAGATTGCTAATGGACGATTTAGTTAATAAAATATATCTTAGTTATAACGACCGGAGGCCGAAAATTAAGAACGGAATTACCGTAAATTAGACCGTAGACATCCAAAGTGCTCCAAGAGTAAGTGTATTAAAGTATTCTCAAATATTAGGTATTTCTTTTGCCGTGTAATTGCTCTTATACTTAGTAGAAGCTTGCATTTCCTACCCTGGGTTGTTAATTTAAAGGAGAGAATAATAAATTACATAATTTGAACTGATTATGGCTGATCTTGTCTTGAACTTCCAAACACCAAAAACCCCTGCACGAGCAGGGTTATTACAAGATGAGCCATAAATCGTCATGTCTGTCCAACGTAAATTACACAATCCAAAGCATTTTTTTCTTCACAATAACGGATCATCCTTTCTGAACACATGCGTAGCAAGGTTATGTGTTAAACAAAAGATATGGACTGCTAACAACAGGTACGGTTGGTCTATTGTCCACTTGAAGAAGGAAAACAATAAAAGTATATTTCGCCTAAGTAACAGGAAAACACTAAGACGGGGTAGCAGACAGATGGTTATTAAATGGCTACGTTACAGGGGAGACACGCAGAGACAATACAGCACAAAACTCATAAGCTCCAACCTATTTGCTACAAGACTGTATATGATAGTAAGTGTTACAACTGTCGAAAATTTTATAAGATAACTTTGAATTATATAGCATGTTGTAGTATGACCAGCCACAGATTTTACTTCAAAATACTGAGAGTACACAAACGTATTGTTTTAGTTCGAAATATAAAAAGTTTTTCTTGGGAGCATATACTTCGAATAAGCGAGAGGTTCGTATTATCAAAGGTTTGATATATATATATATATATATATATATATATATATATAGCGAGACTCGACTGTACTTCAGGAAAACTTATATGGAAAAAAACAATAATCTCACAACCTTTATTTAAAGAAACGGACATTTTTAAATAGAATTTAGAGAAAATGTAATTTATGTAGCTTGGTGTACGCGTTATGTTTATGATTGTTAATTTTCAGTACTTGTTGCTAATTTCATTGGCAATGTATAGGAGAGTCTAAAAATGATTTGAAGCAAATATTTAATCAATTCATTTAGGCAGCAGGCATTAAGATAAATGGAAAAGGGCTTGTCAGAAGAGGATGCTGCTTGAAAATCTCACGTTGAATCCCAGTTTGATTCAACGACTGTCTTATTAATTGGAATACAATGACTATATTTAGAAGACATGCTGCTCGTCAATAATGAGTTACAACATCAGTGGAAGACTGTTTTCTATCTCTTTCAGGTTGAATAAAAAGAAACACTAGGATGCCTCAAAGCTCATTGCAGATCTTTTTCTCGTATCAGGAACAAGATTTTACTCTATGATAATTCAAAAACGCCTTCACAAAGCAAGTCTCTATGCAAAACGATCTGTTATATGTGTTTTTTGAAACCATCGACAGAGATTTTGCCCTTTTGTATTGGGTCATTTTTTTTCTGTGCCAGACCGCAGTGGACTTCTGTATTCTTTACAAAAGAGTCCAGGCTTACTCTGAAGAGGGATTCAGGCTGTCTGCTGATTTGGAGGGAACAACGCACCAAATACAATCAATCCAACAATGTTGAAAAATACAGTTACAGAGATGGTGGAATCATGGTTTGGGCAGAGATCTCCCTCGGTGGTCACATTGACCTGCATGGGATCCTATACATCGGGGTGAGATCTTGGATCGATAAATTCACCGATACACCACTGCCATTGGTAATAAATTCATTCTGATGGATGATAACGCGAGAAATCACTGATCTCAGCTTGTTGAAGATTTTGTTCAGAATCATAGTTTGGAACGAATGAAATGGCTAGCACAATATCCAGACAGGAATATGAAAGCGCATATTTGAGGTTACATTGGTAGACACGTTGGTATTTTAAGTCTGACTCCAAGGTCCTTACATGAGCTGGAACAAGGGTTACTCCATATTTGATCTTCTTCCCATTTCGGTATCCGATAGCTGATTAGAAGCATAAAAATGTCGATGCTACCAATACATTGCCATCAGGAATGGACATATTTCTTATTATAACCCAATTTTGTATTGATTCTAAGACATCTTTTCTCATTAGTTCTGTGATATTTTGCTTCCTCCAATAATGAATTTTTTTTTAATAAAGCTTTTTTTTTGTTGTAAAATATATTTGTGTTTAGCTTATGCAAAACTATGTGTCGCATTCAGTAATAAACTGTTTACTGCCCATTTTACCATTTTTCTTGTTTCTATGTCCTTTTATTTTCAAATTAGACATGATAAAAAGGATATACCTTCTTTTGAAGGGCAGTGCAAAAAAGTCTACAAAGGAATTTTTCTATAAAGGGATGCTTAGGTACTTTATTAGAATTTGGAATTATATAATTTTGTTAATTCTCTCAGTATGAAACCCTTTGCTTTGAAAATATATATGTAGGATTCAGACTGCGAAAGCACATTGAAAGGTTATTTTGCTTGAAAATAAATTCTGTGTGATTAAACTAAAGAAAAAGTAGGGAAGGAGATAACTTTAAGGAAGTTACTTAAAAATATATCTACTTACAACAAATGTAAAATATGACATCCACACAGTCTAAAGTGCAACAGTAAACAGAAGAAAACCTCATACACAAAGCAATGTTAATGACGACAAAAACCAAAAGAAGGCGATAAGTGCAGAAATTATGATTTCCCTGAAGCTGCTTTTCTCTCTGTCAGAGTTACGACACACAATTTCTTGACTTTTGTTTTGACAAAAGATGATTTTAATTTGTCAACAATTATACGCGAATTAACAACTTGATTTAATGGAAGCCATGACTTTGCGAATTGTTGAGAGATTTGAATTAGAGTAAATACAAAGAAATGTATCGGACAATGTTGGAGTATCGAAGAATGTTATTTGAAGCCCACTGGGATTGATTAAAAGAAATACGAAATGTTAGACAACAGACCAGGGCAAAATGGCCTACGTGTTATCACAGCAACTGTTGACCGATATCTCCTGTTAATAGCTCATTGAGACAGAATTGGCAATAATGCAAAGATAGTTGCTTTTAATGGTAGGACTGATGGAGTCAAAGCAATCATTTTTCGAAAAATGCTTCATCAGGATGATCTCTAATCATGTAATAGAGTTACGTAAGCTAATGGTGTGTATTCCGCTGACCTCAAGACACCATGCTACTTAAGAAGGTGAGGTTGCTGAATGATAAGTTTGGATGAAACGTAAATGGAGTCAGGTAATGTTTACTGAGGAATATCTACTCAGCCTAGAGTGAGACGTCAGACGATTTCTGAAAAGAGCATTCGAAAAAATTTAACATTCATTCATAGTATATACGAAGTATAAGCTATAAGATGGTATAAGCTATAACCAACAAAGGTAGAAGAATAGAATAGTATTTAATAATTGCTAGTAATGGACAAACTATATTAAACATCATGAATTCATTTTCAAAACACTGTTTTTGTCATTTACATGAGATAAACTTGTTGCCCAGAAGTATCTTTTCATTATTTTCCATCGTTTTAAATAATTAAAGTAACTATTTTTTTGCCTTTTTTTCTGCATTGAGTTTTAATATACGAGATCCTTCTATTTTTTATCCATGCATAGTTCTCTCGAATGGTTTTCTTCACTTTTATGTCTGACTTCGAGCAGTGTAGTAACTATGAGTAGTTTCACATAAGGCTCTAGTAATTCCTTTTTGCATATAATTAGTAATGAACTCGAAAATTGAGAGATTATTTGCAACTCTTTTGGGAAAATATTAACAAGTACAATACATATAAATATTAATTACTTGTCTTGTTAATACTTATATAACTAACTTTTACATCTTTTATATAACCTTTGCATTTTTATTTATTTCTCTTCATATATTTATTTAGTACTAATACATTATTTTTCTTCCTAGATGAGAAAAAATTTACAGCCCATAAATTATATTTCATTGATAAAAATGCTGTTAGGTAGTACACGTTAAAAATAAGAACTATTTATCGCATTGATATGTACGTAACTTGAAAACAAAATAAGTAAAGCCTAAATAAGGAATAAATCTAATTTTGAATAATCTGGTTCAATTATGATGATGAACTAAATGTAAAACAGCATCGGAACTGATTCAACTCCAGTTTCATGTACACAAATCCCACGAAACATCATTAATTGCAGCCGGCAAAAGAAAGGCACACTAGCAATCTTCTAGATTTCATAAGTTATTAATAAAATCTAATTCCTATGAGGATGACAACTTGGATTAATAGTGTAAGGAATTGGAGATAATTATGCTGTTGCGTGATATAACACCATCATAAGGCTGCGGATAAAATAATTCACACCGATTAATGGATTTTATATGAAGAAATTCTATCAGCAATTCTCCATGCCTTTTATCAATTAATTGTGTGTCGAATTTGTTTGATTTCAAACAAAACAAAATGAAATTTAATAAAGTTTAAAGTATATGAGCTTTGTAGTTATTTGATTATTATTAATCAAAATAATTTGCATCCTTATAAATATTACTATTTCTAAAATTAAGAAAAAGAAAATAATTTCTCTTTTCATGATCATGGCATGAACGTTGAAATTAATTTTGCTTAGTGATTTTCATTTGAATTTGAATGTTTAGGAGTCTCCGAGATCAGTTCATTCATTTTCAATATGTGAATTCATCAATTTTAAAGAATTTCTAGGTTCATCTCAACATGTTTCTTCAACACTCATAAATATCTAAGAAATTTAATTGAATACTAAGTTCTTTATAAATACCTAATAAAATTAATAATTCATTAATATGGATTACATTTCCTAATGAATTAAGTTTTTAAGGGTTTGTTAAGGTTGAGGATGAATGTCTAGACGTCTGTTTCGATGCTATTCACCGCATTACCTACAGTATAAAAATACGATGACAAAAAAAAAAAAAAAATGAAAATTTAAAATATACTTAACAGATAACTTCAGCAAATAAATATATTCCTAGCAGTTGCTTGAAGGCAATGAAATATATATTCCTCGTTTTAGTTCTAGAATTGTTTTAAGTGTGAAAACAAACCTCCATCTAATGAAAACATTAAAGTAAGTCAAATTTAGATTCAGTTTTATTTGATTTAATTATTCTTCTCGATATTATTCAATAGTCAAAATATTCGTAACTTTATATTATAAGCTATGCAATATATCAATATTTTGCTGTTATGAATGTAAGAAAAGGATTAATTATTGCATTTAATTATGACACCATTTTATCAAATACTCATGCATTATTGTTTTTTAACACCTGCACATTTTCATGCAACAATATATTAACTATCAGATAATATTCAGTGCCCAGCATTATGCTTGGTGATAGCTGTTGCCCTTTTAACAGAAAAATAATGATAAAACCAAACGCTGTAGAACAGTTGTTTTTAAACTTTCGATCGCGGCGGTCCTTCTTTATGTTTCTGCCTGACATCGCGGATTCCCAAGATTTTGAACACCCCTTCCTAACTTTCAACACATGGTTAAGTGATTTAACGATTCCTCAAGAATTCTAAGATTGTTTCTACTTCACACAGACTATTTGCAACACTTTTACCTTTAAAAACAGAAAGCATCTAATTAAAAATATTACAAAATACTAATTTAAATTAAATAAATGATTCACTTAACAGTGTTAATTAAAATTTTTAATGACGAAGACGTGTGTGTGTGGTACAGCATTTATTTTACAATTGCTGTTTTATTAGGTGTAACATTTGAAATCTGCAGTCTCTCAATTCTGATTTTACGTTTTTCAGGCGCTTTCTGTAATTATTTTTATGATAAAGAAGTGCTGAAAATATGTTCTTTGACATAAATAAGTAGTTTGAAAAGATTTCAGAGCTTTCGAGGACAACTCGGCTATGCAGTTCCAAACAATAATAATAATAAATAAAAGCGAAGTAAATATTATTATTCGAAATACATGTTCTGATAGAGTTTTTTTATTGCGATTAACCCGTTACCGCCCAGTGATCTATTTATAGATCACCTCCCATTCAGAGCTCCCAGTGAAAACGATATATTTTAATCACTTCGAATTGTCATTGGCTGGTTTCATTACACATGTGGCCATACCCCCAAACGAGATTTGAAGCATTCTGTCCCACAGCAGTCCAGCAGCTAGCATCTGATGTTCGCCATTTTGAAGCTTCAAAGTAGAGCTTTCGATTTTGTATCCAACAGAAAAAAAAATTAAAAGTAAGTTATAATTTTTTATGAGTTTTACATTTTCAATACCTCTTTATTTATTCTGGCTTATTTATATTAGAAAAATAACTATTTTTATTATTAAAATGTAAGTTTAAACATGCTGATCTATAAATAGATCGCTGGGCGTTAGTGGTAACTAATATCATTTTTTCCCCGTTTCATTTCTTCCAGAATGTCTCGGCGTAAAGTGTTTCATACCGCCGAAGAAGCGTTAGAATATATGTTTTCTAAAGAAATAGAGTCTGATATAATTGGTTTACCGCCTGATGTGGATTAGTTAACTGACGAAGAGTATTTTGATGATGATGAAATGACTACTCCATCAGTAAAAGATCTGTCAAGTAATGTAGAAATTTGTGTACCCATGGAAGAAATATAAAAAGTATACCTCAAACGGGGAACAAATTCTAAGAAAGGCTTTGGAAGACCTCAGATGATGTCATCAAGATCAAACGTAATAGACTCTGTGCGTTTAGGTAAAAAAGACCATGTTATAGGAATGAGTGAGTGAACATTAACGTCGCACTGCTTAGCAACACGAGGGCTTTTGGCGACGGTCCGCGTAATTTTGAACCATGGTCAAGCGACGCGGACGACACCTGAGGTAGCACCTTCCTCTCCTAACTTGAGCTTTCGACAGATTTAACGTGCATCGCTCCCCTACAAAGCGGGTCTTTAGTGGTACTGGGATCGAACTCATGACACTCTAACCATGATCCGATGCCAAGATCACTTGGCTCTCGCGGCCACATGTTATAGGAAAAAGACAAAACCAAAGAAGATGGCAGTTTCAAAAATGTAAGAGTAGACCTCTTACATTTTGTACAAAATGTAATGTAACCCTTTGTCCACACTTAACTTTTACAAATTGGCTGTATAAAATTGTAACTAAGTAAGTTTAGATCAGTAAAATTATATTTTCTCTTTTAAATCTCATTAGTTGTTTTTAAATTCACAAAAGTTACATCCCCCTCCCTCTAAAATTGTAATTTTTAAATATAAAACCACAGGAAAGTTACTTGGACTTTTATTACCATAAGCGCCCAGCGATCTATTTATAGATCACCTATTATCTCAGCTGCTAATTATGGGAAATGGATACAACTTCATAATTACTCTATTTATGATACATAAAATGTAATTTAAAAATATTTTTCAAAAATTTCAATTTTAAAATAATTTGGGCGTTAACGGGTTAATTTGGTGATTAGTATAGAATACGTCGTCTAATTTTTCTACGAAGCTTTTCAGTGTCTGTAAAAGGGGGAAATCTTAACGTTAAATGAGAGACCTTCGCGGACCTCCTAGAAAGGTGCTGTGGACCCCCGGGCGTCCACGGACCTCAGTTTTAGAAACACTGCTGTATAAATTAACTACCATTAACAAACTTGTAATTGATTACGGATGTTAATAGTAATTGAATTTATCAAGGGAAATGAAATTATTTTATAGCATGGATTCGATATATCTCTCAGGAAAAAATTGAAAATATAATCTAATGATAATATTTAAATGAAACAAAATTATCTAAATTATCACAGGAAATCGGTTTTTCAACATTTATTCACCTGCACATAAAATATAACCTTTGTTTAATTTTTTCATATGATAACGTTTTTCTTACATTTGAATAAACTTAGAAAGAGAGAGAAATCACAAAATAAAAGAAATCGATACTTGTAATTATTGGAGCATAGTTAGTATAAGAACTAGGGTAAACTTGGAAATATAGGAATCAAAACACTTAATTTAAAATATACTACACTAAAACACTTTTCATTTTTCCGAAATAAAGATACTTTAAACTTTTGGTCTTTCTATTGGTATATGAAAAAACCTCTAACTCTTGTTACTGTTTATATAAAGATGCTCCAAACTAAATACCGAAATTCCTCATATTTGATTAAAACTTTAGGAAATAGGGGGCAATTGTAACAGTTTTGCCCTTTTACTTTCGGACTGATGGAGTGTACGTTCTTCTTTCCTTTTTTACATACAACATGGTTTCCCCTTGTATTCACAACTGCAGTCCAGATTCATCTCATCAAAAACTCTGTGCCCCTTGTTTAACAGATTTAGCACTGTGTCATTTTGTTTTCTAGAATTTCGAAAAACTTCTCATTACTTCTGTTACTACCCAGGGCTGTATTTATCAATAAATTTTCTTCCTTCCAAACAGTCAGTATGTATTTATAAGAAAGAATATGTCCATACCATTCGAATATGTCTCCTGCCATTTTATTGACATCGTTAAATACGTCATCCCCTTCAAGTTTCTCAATGGAATCGAAGGCAAGATTCTTTAGTTCGGACCGTGTGAGTCCAAACCCATATTCCTGACCCAAAATTAGATATTTTTCTAAGTCATCTTCTGCTTCTACCCCTATATCAGATTTCCTATCTAGTTTCGGCACCCTAAATTCGTTCTTCAATAAATACTGTTGCAGAGTTTGGCGTGGCACATTATACATTTTCGAAGTTTGTAATTAGCTGCAATCACGATTTTTAACTGACATTAACTGCCCTAGACATATTCTCTACATCCCATTTCTGAAGCTTTCCCTCTTTTTTTACAATTATTTTTCTACATGATCTGAAAAAAATATTTCGCTGATTTTGTAGCAGTATAACTCCATAATTCAGAAGCATACATAACCTAATGATTATTGTAAGAACATCGAATAATCAATCTCAATTAATTTGCTTCATGCATAGAAAATATCATAACTTTTTAGTACTGCCCATTTTACCCTTAATCTTGCTGCCTATATTTTCTATAGTGACATTATATATATATTCAGTAGTTGGGTTTACTGCTGTTGAAAGGAAAAAGAATGAAACCACCCGCTCACTCCAAAGGATACTATGCTCACATAAAATTACAGCCATTTATAGGTTTCATTCAAAATTAATTAATTGTGCGTGTTAAATCAAGTAAAA